>CAJHQQ010002452.1:0-64454 GCA_905132885.1 Moricandia moricandioides
GTATAAATATAAAATCCTAAAATCTAGGTCAAAACTCATCCAAGGGTAAACTTGTAATCTCGTGTCTTGTCTCTAACTTGGGCTTGAAATCAGCTGTCTATGAATTGGTCATCGATGGATGGCAAGTGTGCAGCATCGACCGATCTTGGTCATGTAACATCGGTCGATGTCAAGATAGTGTCGTCGGTCGACGTTAATCTTGTACTTCGACTATCTCAATGATCAGGTACGGATTATTTGCCTCTAAATGCTCCAAAAGCTCCAAGTATCTCTATATATCTCCAGAACGTACATGGACCTGTAAAGACCTTAAAAATAGCCTAGACACACATAATAGACCCTAAATAGAGCCTATAACATTGTCAAAAACTGGTAATAAATAGGTCATATCAACATGTCATTCGATGATGCTTATTGTATCCATAGACTGGATGTTTTTCAGAGAAAGCAGAGAAACTTTAGAAGACACTTAGCCTATGTTCCACCAGATCTGAGAGAAGTTGAAGCTGAGGATTACATTGAAGAAGAAGAGTGATCCTTGGAAGTTTGTGGTACCGTGCATGATTGTAGGTCACAACTACCCTAATGCCCTCTGCGACACAGGTTTTTCAGTCAGCATCACGCCAAGGTCTATGGCTGAGCAACTAAGTCTGAAAATAGAACCCTAAAGCGATTCATTCACTTTTGTGGACATACTGAGAATATCAAGATGTAATTATCTAATGTGTATGTATATCAACAATATGGTATGTATATATATATATATATATAAATATAAAAGTATAAACATTTAGGTCTCATACTGATCAAAGTCCAATGGAAGTGTCGATCGATGCTTCCCCGTCAGATTCGTGCTCTGCGCCACAATCAGAATAGCAAACGGCTACTACCCCTTGATCATCTCTTATCTCAATGTATGACCTGTTTCCCTTGATAACCGTGACAAGGTCATAGAAATCAGTCTCGCTGATGAGTGAAAGATATAAACTTTTTGTCTTCATGCTGCAAACAGCTCCTACAGTAGCCAGTAAGGTCTCCCAAGTAACAAAGAAGAATTCCAGTCTATCTGAATATCCATAATGTGAAAGTCCACTGAAACTAGGACATTTCCGATTTGAACCAGAACGTTTCTAACAATCCCTCATGAGTTTACCTTAGAGCAGGGCACAAATGTTACTTTTACTCTATTTTATTCCCACTTTCCTTAACTCTCTCCCAACGGTCTTCAGCTCTATTTAAAATTCAAATTTTCTTTTGAGGATAAAGCTTGCCGAGTCTCAGCGTGCCTTGCCTTCCAAGTCACTCTAGGTCATATTAAGTTGCTTGGAAGCCAAGACTATACGGAACGCCTTGTGAGTCAAGGTTGCAACGACCATACTTATTTCAGGTATGTCTTCATCTCTTTGTCTTCTATATTTCTTCAGGTCAATACTCCCCCTCAAGCTTAACCCAATGCAATAGTCAAGCTTGAAAACCATGAAGACTTCTCTCATTAAAACCTTAGTATGCAAAACCCATTTGGGACAAAAACATACTAAGGAAAAAGAGTAGAAGCTCCATGGCTAAGAGGATCACGCCTTGGTGATGTCAATGAGTCCAAGCTTGGGATAGATGGACTCACACACCTTGGTTCCTACAGCCTTAGTGAAGATGTCGGCTAACTGATATTCACTCCTTGAATAGCGTGGCAAGATAACTCCTTGAATCACCATTTGTCTTCCTTTGTGGCAGTCCACCTCAATGTTCTTTGTCCTCTCATGAAACACTGAGTTTGAGGCTATGTGTATAGCTGTCTGGTTATCACAATGCATGGTGATTGGAGAAGTGATCTTTATACCCAAGTCTTTGAGAAGTCCTTTGATCCACACCATCTCGTTTGTAAGCTTCCTCATGGCTCCATATTCAGCTTCAACACTTGAACATGAGACCACCTTTTGTGTCTTGCTTTTCCATGTGACTAAATTCCCTGCAATGAAAGTGCAATAACCAGGGTTGATTTCCTATCATTCTTATCCCATGTCCAATCAGCATCACAATAACCAACCACTTTTTCAGGAGCTACACTGAGGTATCTGTGTATCCTTTCCACCATTTTCCAATGATGAACCTTTCTCACTTGCATATGCTGGCTCACCTTTTTCACAACAAAGCAAATATCAGGTCTGGTAATGGTTTAATAGATAAGCTTACCCACGAGTCTTATATATTTCTTTGGATCATTAAATGGTGTGTCCCAGCCCGAGGCATCGATCGACTGTCCTACATTTCCAGAATATCAAGATTCATTCCCAATTGAAACCAATATTCCGCCTAAGGAAACAGTCAATATAGACGAGTATAAGGAAGAGAACAAGGCATCGATCGACAACTCAAACCCACCATCGATCGACACTTTGCAAATTCCACAATCCGGACGTTTCTACATTGCACCATCAGCCACCCATTCTCAATCCAAATGATTCAGGCAACCATAAAGTGTCCTTTCATCAGATGAATTTGGAGTTATTAGAGATCGGTTGGGGAGCACACAGGCTAAAGATGGAAGGATCATCAATGTTTCCAAAGAATGCATAGCAGACATTCTAGAGATGACTTATTACACATGAAAGCTCTACATCAGTCTAACATAGTACAAGGGATGTCTTAAGACATAAAACCCAATCTGGCCAGCACCTGAGATCTATAAGAAAGAGCAAATTGAAGAGATGACAGCTAACATCTACAGAGCTCAAGAGCAGTGGTTTAGTGAGTTCTACAAGAAGATTGATGCAATATATTTCCTTATCAACAACAACATTGGATGGATCAACAGATGTATGGAGGATCTACAGCTGAAAGTAGATTACAAACATGATATTTTCCCGAGAGAGGTGACGAATCCATCAGAAGTTTTGTACGCACATGGTTCGAGATGAATAGAGAAGATGTGTATAATTTTTTTTTCTACAAGTGTTCCTTTACCTCCTTACTAGTTAAAAGCATCTAAATGTCAAGCTATAAACTATAAAAAGCGTTTGATGGGAGGCAACCCATTTAGTAAGTTTTAAATTCGTTTTTATTTTTAATTTTACTGACTTTTTGTGTTTATTTTATTACAGTTAAAAAGATCCAAGGAAGATGAGTTGATAGACCAGCATCGATTGACAAAAACAGGCCGGTGTCACTTGACAGAGCATCACAAGCATCGATCATCACTTAACTGTGTTGATCGAACACTCATATCAAAGGCATGTATACTGTTTTCCTTGTTAAATTTCGTACTTATGATTTATTTTCTCACCAATCATAGATTGTATAACACTGGAGATAGTGTTTTTTAAGTCTGGGGAAGGTTTACTAATATTGTGTTTTATTTTTAGTTTTATACTTATGGTTTTTATTAAATGTTTTATAGAGTCAAGAAGGGAATTGTGATCGTTTTCAAATTTTACTTATTATATGACCACTCTATAGCACTATTCTTAGACTTAATGATTGCAGAGTATACTAGAAATACTGAAGTGGATCACCTTCCAGACATATCAACACTTGATGAAAATGGTTGAAAGAACCAAAGCTGACCTCCAATCAAATTTCATTTATATTTGCTTGTCTTGGGGCTTGGTATACAGTAGTCGGATTCCTCATGTAAGTCTGGAAGATAAAAATTTGTGTGTTTCTGGTTCCCTTCTCTCTCTCTCTATCTATCTCTCTCTCTCTCTCTCTCTCTCTCTCTCTCTCTCTCTCTCTCTCTCTCTCTCTCTCTCTCTCTCTATCTATCTATCTATCTATCTATCTCTCTCTCTCTCTCTCTCTCTCTCTCTCTCTCTCTCTCTCTCTCTCTCTCTCTCTCTCTCTCTCTCTCTCTCTCTCTCTCTCTCTCTCTCTCTCTGGCATCTACAGAAGAAAAGATTGAGATTATTTCTTAAGATGCAGAGGGGTAGGTAGATCACCTATGACCCCATTATTATAATTTAGAAAGGAATGATCACACATTATGGAAGCGAGGGGTAGGTACATTACCTATGACCCCATTATTCGCCTAAACTTTGTCAAAAGAAAGAAAAAGAATATGAACAAGATGGACTGTATCAGCGTCCTTGAGTCATTGGATTTACAAAAAATAGATTCAGAGAAGAGGGAAAGAGGGAAGAAAGAGATCAGAGAAGACTGCATGTGTGTTCAAAAACTTGCTTGAGTAAGAGTCCTTGTATCTTTTGATCGATACTCCCAAGGTAAAGCCTGCACTTTTTTTATGTAAGAAATGAGGTTAGTAAAGGGGTGAGTCATACATTATTAGCTAAGTCGTCGATATAATGGATTTTGTTGCTACTCTATGATATGGTATATAAAATATCTCTGAGGTTAGCACTTATTTGATGTGTTTGCAACATAGTAGCGGTGGTAGTAGTAAGTTAAAGATTTATGAGTCCCTGCGTTTTCAAACCATTTTCAAAGATATTCTTTGCTATAGGACAAGCAAAAGGATAAGTCTCGGGGAGTTGATATACTATGGATTTTACTCATTTTTACCAATAGTATATGTGCTTTTTGGAACTAGTATATGTGTTTGAATTCTATTTTAGGCTATTTTCAGGTCCAAGTATGTTTTGGAGCAATGTGGAGATTATGGAGTATTTTTAGGGCTTTATGATGTAGAACCCGTAGCTGCTGAAGAATCGGAAGTAAGAGTCGATATTTACAAAGAGTGTCGATCGAAAACACCATGTTGTCATCGATCGACAGCAAAGCGCGAGACATACATAATTGCTGGCAACCGATTGAAGCCCAAAATACCCACATATTTTACAAGATTTCCCTTGGATGACTTTATACCGAGTATTTAGGTGTTTTGCTATTGCTTGGGACAACACACCATCTACAGGAAAAAACCACCACCTTCGTTACTATTTCATACTTAGAATTTTTTCGTTTGATCTTGAGAGAAAATACAAGACTCCTTCGGAGATTTATATTTGAACTACATTGTTTATTATTCCTTATTCTATTTCATGATTTATATTCAGTTTATTATCATGCTTTGCTTGGTCATGTCTGAGTAGTTCTATTTGTTAGATTTTTGGTTAATTAGGGTTATGAAAGATTAGCCAAAATTATAGAACTGTTAAGGTGATAGAGATATCCATCAATTGAATTGCTATTAATGCTTGTGTTCTAGAGTAGCTAACTATAACCATAATCTTAGGAATGTAGACAACTACAAAAGTAAGTCCTCACCTGAATTGATTCTTTTGAGATAGGTTGCTAGATACATGCAACTTCTGGTCGTTAGTGAAAAAATTGAATAGGACAATAAACCCGATTTAAGGTAGCCGTCGATCGATGCTCAACGCCTACTATTGATCGACGACTCGTTCAATCTTCATTAGCGAAAGCGATAATACTCGACTTAGATAATTATTAGACTCACGTGCGACAACTGGATATCTATACAATAGAGTTTGTTTTATAGAATATCACACACACACACACATTTAGTTTCTATATATCTATAATCATGATTACTTGAAACCCTAGATCTAGTTTTTTTCTCATATTGTCTTCAACCAAATAATCAACTGCTTTATTGTTTACTGCTTTTAATTATTTGCCTAGCTTAATCTACATATCTATAAATCTACTGTGTGCCCACGCTCCCTGTGGATTCAATCCCTAAGTACTACAACTGAACATCTTATTTGAGAGAGTAATTGCTCATGGGGTAATTTGAGAGCATATCCCTATACGAAACATCCTCCCTTAAAATACATGAAATAAATCTCGGAAGGCCAACTCTTCACCAAGCACGGTGAAGGAAAAAGTTTCTTCCCTGGGAAAAATTTACGCGGCCCTTTGCTCCTACTTCCTCGATCACAAATCGAAAAGTTTAACATCCAAAGGTAAATAAAAATTTTGGCTACGAAACTTCCACAAACAAACCAAAACTTTTCATGGTCGCAAGGTCAAAATAAAACATTTACGCCACCACAAAAGAATCTCCAAGCCCACAAACGTTTCAAATAAGAAACGCGACATACGAAAGAAAATTTCTATACGAAAGATGCTTTCAATTAATTCGCTATACAAACAAAATTTGGCTTCGAAACCTCTGGAAACAAACCGAAATATTTCTCCACCACAAGGTAAAACCAGACCTTCATGCAAAACACAAAAACTTCTATAACACTTTCTTATAACATAAAATTTTACTCGAAAGAAACACCCATTCTTTAGTACCGTGAGACATCGCGAACACTTGAAGAACTAACTTTCAACGTAAAATACCTTCCTTGACGAAGGTTCCATCTCAGAAAGTCGAACAGACATACGCAATAAAATCTACTTAAACACATCCTTCACGAAGACTCAAACTCAAATGGTAAGTGCACTAACACTTACCATTCTGTTTGTTTCTGATGACAACAAACAAACTCTAACGTCCTAAACAGACTGAGCCATCTCCCTCCATAGTGATCAGCTTTCAGACATTCTATTCAAGGATAATAGCGCGCTATAAATGAAACCCGATTTTTTTGGTCAATACTTCCAGACGACTTTGAAATTGTCTTGGGAGAGATACTCGGTTCCCAATCGATGCAAGTCACATAAGCCGAGAAATTTTTGCAGACTTCAATATTGAGACGAAATCAGGCCGAAACCGCAATGGGTGATTTAAGCCAAAACAGTCATCGCAAACCCTAAACCAGTAGTAAGTCTAGGTCTTTACCTAAACTCAGCACATTGGTCTTACACATCCCAATGCATAGTACCAACAGACCGATACGAGATTCCAAAATATGTCCATTGTCTTATATTTGTATGTTTATGAGACTCCGCAAACTAAAAACCTTCGAGTATTCTCACTTACACAAATACAAGTATAACGATCCACTAAGTGACAAAAATGAGATGACAACTCACACTCTTTTTCTCATCTCCGCATATGTCTGCTCTATATGTGATAAAAAGGAGATAACCCATTCTTTTATAAATCCAATACAAACAGCCTATAAGACTAATCTCGAGGCCGAAAAAGGTCTAATATAAAATGCCATCTACAGCAACATGCTCAAAAATATCCACATGATACATATTTAGACCATAAAGGTCCCATTAGAAAACAGGTCGTAAGAATCTTAACTCCAAAAACGAACTATGAAAGGCTTGATCCCTTCAAAAGGGTATGTAGGGAGCCTTCATAAGGCGCAGCCCCAATCTTCTCATATTCTATTCATATGAGGAAAGAAGAACGAGTCAACCACTTTAACTTTTGGAAAAACTGGTTTCGCCAACGAACCTTTTAGCTGCTGATTCCATCTAACATTGTTATCACTACCTCGCACGAAACTACACGTAAAATTTATGAGTTGGGAGCTAACTGTTGAGGTCAAAATCGGTCATAGGAAAATCAACGACTAAAATATTCTGAGAAATTGTACCTTAAGCAAATACGAGCTGGAAATGTCAAAGAAATTGTACGCCATAAGCCCAATCTATTTGCATAAGGATACAAAAACAAACTTCGTATATTTCATCCCAGACAAAAAATAAAACAATTTATATACAAACATGAAGAAATTGGAAAAATGTTCTTACGAAAGGTTTTTGCAAGAAATGACATATTTTATGAAATAACCTTCCGTAAAACGAAATTCATAAAATTTTCCACAGAAAAACCTTATGAGAAAAGTTTCAAAAAAATACGATATTATACGTAATGGTTAAACGAGATAGGAAATGACAAGGGAGAGAAGAGTGAAAGGCTCCCATCCCCACACTCAAGCTCTCTCAACGACAGAGAGCTCTCTCATCACCATACTCAAGCTCCCGTCGCCACACACATTCTCCTCATCGCCACACAGCCATTCCTCATCGCCACAGAGATCATCTCATTGCCACAGAGGTCAAATTCGTCACCACAAAGCTCACCTCGTCGCCACACACAAGCCCTCATCGCCACACACAATCCCTCCTTGCCACACAAAAAGTCATCATCGCCAGAAAGCCATTCCTCATCCTCGCAGAGCTCATCTCATCGCCACACACTCTATCTCTCAGCTCCACACAGAGCTTCTCATCTCCCAACACAGATCTCATCGCCACAGAGAGCTCATCATCGCCCCACACATGATCTCTCAATGCCACACTAGGCGTCTCATCTCCCCCACACAGCCCTCGTCGCCACAGAGAGCTCCTCGTCGCCCCACATGAGATGTCATCACCACACATGTGCTCTCATTGCTACACATGAGCTCTCATCGCCAAACATGAGTTCTCATCGCCACATATGAGCTCTCATCGCCGCACAACATGTCTCATCGCCACAGAGTTGTTTCCTCCCCACACACGTTGACACACAATTCCACTGAGGCTCAGTGAGGCTCTCACTTTGTTCTTCTTTGGATCTCGAACGAAATTTCTTTCGTTTCATCTCAATTGGAGTTTTTGTTTAGATTTTACAATAAAAACAATAGACTTATTTTCTCGTAAAAGTTCGAATCAATCGTCAGAGATGATGATGGTTAACTTGATACCACTATCTTCTCGATTAAATGATTGGTTTCCATCATCCCATAGTATCGGTGGTTTCTCCGAAGGTAATCGTAAAAACGTTTAAGTCGTAAAACGGCCCAAGAGGCCTAAAACGCGACAAAAACTCACTTATGATTTAAAACAAGAATATGTCCAAAGTACAATGACGGTTTATTTGATTTGGATAAAAATAAGGGGAAAGAAGATGAATTTGAAGTTTCCAAAATAAACATAAACTTTGAGAAGATAAGGAAAGATCTCCTCAAAATGGTAAACTAGAATCTCGAAGAGATAAAGATGGCCGACTCTGGAGGCATATATAAGCACATCCAAGGCAGAGGAAAAGGAGGATAATTTTTAGATTCTTAGAACTCTCTGAACAACCTTAGGCATTATTCTCGACATGCTTAGTTTTCTATGTCTTGCACTCGATTGCCAGACGAACTTGCAAAGGGAGTTCGACCTCTTGTTCAAACTCTGTAATTGAACTATGTTCGGCTTGATCCTCAAAAGAGGTACGATGCAGCCTTTCATAAGGTTCAATCTAAAATCAATACAAAAAAATTCATAGTTTCTATGTTTTTTTGCTAAACGAGCTGCATAAGTCTTCTCGACATAAGTAGTTTTGTTAGCAAACTTTGTTAGATTTTATTGCCTATGCTATCTGATTTTTGTTGGAATCTCATTTCCAGACGAACATTCAATACATTTTTGTCTCTGGAACGCTCATATCCAAGTTCGTAATGAAGATCTACTCGTTTTGTTTTCTTTCTTTATTTTCTGCATATATTGGTCACTTCTCATTGGCAATCGCAGAGAATCTGGACCTCAAAAACAAATCGGTCAGCGTAAAAATTTCGGTTCCCACAATGGATTACATGCGAGGCTGGTATTGGTTCCACTGGCAGAATTCATCTTGGCAACTTGCTTATGTAGGGCTTAAAATTAAACTCGCAAATTGGTATCAGCCATGATGGCCATGGATTGATCATGTTCGCTTCCAGTCCTTATGAAATAGTCATGGTTATCTCTCTTTTTTTAGCGCAAAACGGTTATAGTAGAATAATGTAAGTTTTTTTATGACATAACGAAAAATGAAGTTTTGACCTAGATTTTAGGGTTTTATATTTATGCTTTATGTATTACACACAGAAGAGTGTGGAGAGTTGGAGAGAGTTGAGAGAAGAGAGTTTAGTTTTCTATTATAGTTTTAAGGTCTCTAGGGAAGAAGATTCATAACTCTTTAGGGAGATTTGTATTGGAAGCCCAATATTTTATCTAGGCATTATATTCATACTATTGTTCTTACTTTAATTATGTCTGAGTAGTTATCAACTAGATTTAGGGATGAATGATGGCGATCATGGATTAGCCCAAAAGTAGGATTGCTAGGTTAAGTTAATATCCATCAATTGAGTTGTGCTTAATGATTGAATTCTAGAGTAGCTAATTAGGATCTCGAAAGTAGGACATTGACGACTACGAGAGTAGATTCTGTGCCAGAATAGACTCCATTGAACTAGGTTGTTAGGCCCATACCACAGCTGTTCTAATTAGCTTGGTGAACATATCAAATCTCGTTCACACTTGCTTCTGATTTCACCATCGATCGACATCAGGCCTTAGCCATCGATCTCGCATAAGAGAGCTGGAGTTGAAAGGGTCAGAATAGTTAATATTTGAGTTCTATAATATTTACATTTCCTGCTAGAACAATAATGTGTATTAAGATAAGGATTAATTTGATAGTTAATTGTTTAGGATATACATACCCTGCTAGAACAATAAACACACCATGTCAAATTTGGCGTCGTTGTCGGGGAGCATTGATCGCAATTAGATTTAATTTCTAGGATTTAGTCTAGGTTTGTTTTTACCTTCAAGTTACTAAATTTTTCTTTTCTTTTCAGGTACATGCAAAAGATTACTAGGAGTAATAAAAGACATGAACTACTATTCTCAGACCCAGAGAACCTCGAACGTACGATCCGCAAAGAAAGACGACAAGCATCGATCTACGGCACCTAATCAGCGTCGACCGACACTTCTTTAAGGATATCATCGACCGACACCATAACTCGAGCATTGGCCGATATCGATCACACCTCATCGATCGACATAATCCTACCCACATCGATCGACAGCAGCAGACGAGTTCAGATGGTTGCGACTTTAGTATTGGTTCAGAATGAGAATGGAGACTTCCGTGACCTCAACGGTCATCTGAGTAATGCAATAGGTCAAAATATAGACGATCAGGGGGCTGTTATCCCTGATACATAAGCAGAAGCAGACGCTGTAGTAGCTCAACCTGAAGCTAATGCCCAAGCTGCGCAGAGAACACTGGCTGACTACAACCGTCCAGACCAGTTCTACGCCTACAGATCCGCCATTCGGCCTCCATCTTTTTAGAGAAACGATTTTGAGATCAAGCGCGCTTTCTTCGGACTTGTAGCGAAAATGTCTTACCATGGGTTGCGACATGAGCACCCTATGGATCACATGGAGAGATTGGAGGATCTAGTGACTGCTATTAAATCTAATAGAGTCCCCGAGGACTATCTTTTCTTTAAGCTCTTCAAGTACTCCCTTGCTGGAGAAGCTTCATATTGGCTTAAGCAGCTACCGTCAGGATCCCTGACATCCTGGACTGACATCAAGAACGCTTTCTTGCGTAACTTCTTTGATGACGCGAGAGCAGAAGATCTAAGGAGCAAGACTGCTTCCTTTTCACAAGAACCTTCGGAGTCTTTCAGAAATTAATGAATCAGATTCAAGCCATACCATAGAGATTGTCCACATCACGGGTTCGACGAAGTGAATCTTCTTAGCACCTTTTTCAGAGGTATTGGATTGTAGTATCAGATGGCTTTGGACACAGCCAGTGAGGGAAACTTCAGCACCAGGAGCCATGAAGAAGCTACTAGATTGATTAAGAATCTAGCATCAAGGAGCAATACCAAGAACATCAACCCCAGCTGTGAGCAAGGAGCAGATTGAAGAAGTCAAGGAAAAGTTGGATAGTGTTCAAAATTTTCTCAAGAAGCAGGTTACTTTTACGGAAGTAGAAGCAATAAAGTCTGGAGAAGACAAGATTGAAGAAGAGGATGTGAACTACATTGATAGGAATGGTTTCCAGAAACAAGACATAAACTCTTATGGGACTGGTCAAAGGAGTAACTTTAATTAGAGTTCACAGCGAAAGACCTTCAACAACAACAAAACTTATGGATCTTCCTACTACCAGAATCCTCCTCCATAAGCTCAATAAATAAAGATCGAAGCAACGGTTTACAGAGTTTTACAGGGACAGCAGAAGATGACCGTGGATTTCAATGGAAAATTGATGGTATGTACCTCAACCTCAATACCAAGTTCGAAAACCTCCGCACCCATGTGAAGAAGTTGGAGAATCAAGTGATGCAAACAAACAAAACCATTAGGAGGCATGAGAGCTTGATTAAGGAGAAAATAGAGGCTGGACAAAATCACCACGTCAATCAATTTATTAATGATGATTTCTGGCAGGAATTTAAGAGAGAGAAGCTCCAAGAAAGCAATTTTTGTTTGGAAAATTCCATGTCACTCGGCACTTCTCATTGGCGTCAATCGACACCAAGCAACGAGCATTGATCGACATTGAAGCCTGCAGTATCAGTGGCTTCATGTGAACCGCCTAACGTCAATCGACACGGATGACCGAGCGCCGACCGGGAGAGTGACGTAAGTATCGATCAACAGTGCGACCTCAGCATCGATCAACAGATCAGGAAACCAGTTCGACTGCCGAACATCAATGCATGCTTGATTGTACATCCGATCATGACAGTTTCAAAATACAAACGCATCTGAAGCTATGTATCTCAATAGAGAAGATGAGGGACACTCAAATAGGAAGCAAAAGATCCCCAAACATCAACGCATAAGCCAATGAAAATGAGATGGATGGCTTTGCTAAAAGAGTTTTTAAAATTCCTCTAGATACCTCTTTTGATGAAGCTTATTATACTTAAAGATTGTGGGTGTCATTCAGGGAAACACGGGAGATAGATGATGATATAGAAAATCATTTTCAATCATCTCAGAGAGAAGGACCTGTCGGAAGAAGAAAAATGATCCTGGAAAGTTCGTGATCCCATGCTTCATCAAAGGCCATGAATATCCCAATGCCCGTTATGACACTGGATTGTCAGTGAGCATCATGCCAAAGTCTATGGCAGAGGAGCTAACATGAGAGTGGAACGCTCCAATGATTTTTTCACGTTTGTAGACTGCTCAAGAGTGAAATCAGGAGGGATGGTAAAAGATGTTCCAATGTAGATTAACAATAACTTAGTCCTAGTAGACTTCCACGTGATGGACATCAGGATATACTGGAACTCCTCTCTACTACTTGGGAGAGCATTCATGGCCACTGTAGGAGCTATCTGCGATATGAAGCTAAATAGGTTGTATCTATCTTTAATTGATCAGAATATTTTTTATGAACCTCTTAAGAATAAGAGCAAAGCTACTCTGATTGAATTATGTAATGATGCAGAGCTTGTGGCCACATGCTTTTGTGATTATGAGTTCAATTAGGAGTCGGAAGAAGGCGCATTTATCGATACCCAGCCCGTAAATTCGATCGACGAGCTTGAAATCCAACAATCAATCGACACCCACACCTTATTGTTGATCGACACCCACCCTTCATAACTGATCGACACCTGCCATGCAGATCTCGATTACAACCCAGCCTACCTCGAGGATGATGAAGACTACAGAGAAGAAGAGATAATCAAATACCGAGGTACTGCTATGGAAGAGGCTGGTGTTTTTCATGTTTTCCATGAACTCGGGAAACCGACGTCGATCGATGGTAACCAATCACCATCGATCGAAATTGGTATTAACTTAGAGTCCGAATTGGATTCAGCTGCCGAACGCGAGAAGGATTATGGTTATCTACAACCAGATAAGTTCGGTGTTATGTGAGATCTAGACGGTCACACAAGAGCTATGGATGGTAGAATTATGCATGTCACGAGAGAAGATGTGTTAAATATACTTGTGATGGCTAATCTTTTCAGCCAACAGTCTGATTGTCGAGCATCGATCGACGGTCACCAGACACCATCGATCGACACCCATCAGACATACCAAGGATACAGTGAAGCTTACAAAGAATACGATGCAAATAATAGAGAGGAAAAGCTGATTGAGTATCACAGCCTAGTAATGGAAGATGTTGGTTAGGTAATGAACGCGAAATTGGATAATCACACATCAATCGACGACATCTCCTTGCCTTCAAATAATATCAGACACAAACCAGAACAAGAACCAAGACCAGAAGATACAGGTGGTGGTTATATCAGACCAAATGAGTTTAGAATTTTCAGAGATACAGAAGGTCGTGCACAAATGGGAGAATTCTAAACATACCTAAGGAGGATGTAGGAGATGCCCTTGTTATGGCTACTGGATCAGGAACTATATTTGGACAAAAGCCATCGATCGACGCATGAGTACAAGCATCGATCGACAGCGAGGAACAGAAGGACGTGCTGATCCACAAATGATCTATACACTCCCAAACATAAAAATTCGATCGACGACAACCATCATGAATCAATCGATACCATTATAGGAGTGAACCAGTTTGTACCTCTAATCGTTTTGGTTCAGAAAGTCCACGATCAGTCGATTGGATAAACCACTACTGATTAACAGTCATATAAAGCATGGACAGAGAGCTTATGATGCTGATGTCAGAAGAATTTTCCATTGGGAAAAGAAAGATGAGTATGGCATCTACAGATATGAGAATGGTAATGCACGAGCTAAAGACGGAAGAGTCGCGAATGTGAAAGAAGAAGATATAAGAGAAGTTCTAGAGAGAGCTATTATCTTTGGGAAAAGCTACACATGTTTACTAGAACATGCAGCGAAGATCGCTATGTCTATGACAAAGCAAGAGACATACAACAGAGAAGAGATTGATGATATTGTGCATGACATCTACAAAACTCAAGAGATGTCACTGGATGATTTATACAAGAGGCTTGATGATGTCTACTATCATATAGACAAGTGCCTCACCGGTTTGACTACACGCATGGAAAAGATGAAGTAAGATTTGGATATTGTTCAAAGACAGCATGCGATCGGGACAGACACAGTGACATCGATCGATGGCAGTATCAAACCATCGATCGATACTGAGTTCGACATACGTAAATAGGCAGCAGAAAAACAATTAGAAAACATGTTCGATGAAATTACTTTTTTCTCAAAGCCTGATGAAAGAAGATATCCCTCAGAAATTGGAGAATATATCAAAGACTACAGCTGCCAGACTTAGAATGCTATAGTGCTGTATTGAGAATCTATGAAGGAGAATGCATTCTGTGGAGGTTGCTAAGGAGATCATGAGAAATGAGAAAGCCAGAGGAGATGAGGCGATCAGAAGCTTCATTAGTACATGGTTTCAGAAGAGCAAAGAAGAAGTAGACACTTGTTTCCAAGTGTTGATCCACCTCCATGCTAGTCAAAGAGTTCAAACGTCAAACTTAAGACTATAACCAAGCGCTAAGTGGGAGGCAACCCACTATTAGTAATTTTTTATTTAGTTTTTACTTATACTACTATTTATTTCGAGTTGTACTTTGTTTTTACAAAATGTTTAAGTCCACCATCGATTGACACCATAGAGACACCATTAGTCGACAATGGATCGCGACCATCGATCGACCACACCGGCCTACCATCGATCGACACCCTCTTACAGAGGGAGGTATCGAGTTTTACACTTAAACTATTTACTTATGATTTGATTTTTCCTAACCAATCCGGGACGGATTACACTGGGACAGTGTGAGGGAGGTTCGCTAATGCTATTTATTTGCCTTTGAGTGTTATTTCTATATATATATATATATAGATAAGTTTTTCAAAAAAAAAAAAAATGAGTCAAGAAGGGGATTATGATCAAGATTTATTATTAACTAACCACACTTTAACACCATTCTTAGAAGGTTATTTGCTGAGATTACTAGAGATACCAAAGTGGATCATCTTGCCGTTATATCACACTTGCTTAGAAAGTTTGAAGGAGCCGAAGGTGATTTCCAATGCTAATCCTGACATTATTTGCTTGCTTTGGGGCTTGGTATACACTGGATCAGAATTCTTCTGGAAGTCTGAAAGGTAAAAGTTTGTGTGCTTCTGATTCCCCTCTCTCTCCTTTCATATTAAAAAAGGAGTATAAAACAGAATTTGGTGGCTACAACCATGAAAGTTCGATTCATATGATTCTAGAAAGAAATAAATGTCAAAAAGAAGTGAACAGGATATGGTGGCAAAAACCATTAGCGTTTGATTCATGGAAACATGTCCAAATATCTCAGTCAATTAAAAAAATGATACCTTCAAAAGAAGGGAGACATTGACTGAGAGAAGTAAGAAGAGAGAGAGGAAAGGAATCAGAGAAGACTACTATGTGATCAGATACTTGCAAGGGTAAGAGTCCATATATCCTTTGATCGATACTCCTAGGGTAAAGCCTGCACTTTTATTTTATGCAAAGAAATGAAATCAGTAGGGGCAAGTCAGACTAGTATTCACTAAGTTGTTGGTAGAATGGATTTGGTTGCTATACTAGGATACGGTATATAAAGTTTTTATGTGTTTGACTTTATAGGATGTGGTTGTAACAAAGTAGGGTGTTATACTTAGACATTATGTGAGTCTTCGCTTTTCAGAAGCTATTTCACAGGCTTGTTTGCTTGAGGACAAGCAAAAGATTAAGTCTGGGGGAGTTGATATAGCCTATTTATTACTAGTATTAGGCCATGTAATAGGTTATTTAGGGTCTATTATGTGTGTCTAGACTGTGTTTTAAAGTCTTTACAGGTCCAAGCACGTTTTCGAGATACTTAGAGCTTTTGGAACATTTAGAAAAGAAGAATCCGTAGCTAATCATTGAGATAGCATAAGTACAAGACAATCGTCGATCGTAAACACAACCTTGTTATCGACCTATGGTACAAGACAAAGATCATCAATGTTCCACACTTGCCATCGATCGACAACCAATCTGAAGCCCACGTTAGAGACAAATGACAAAGATACCCTAGACAACTTTTGACCTAGATTTTAGGGTTTTATATTTATGATTTATATATTACACACAAAAAAAGTGTGGAGAGTTGGAGAGAGTTTAGAGAAAAGATTTTAATTTTCTATTATAGTTTTAAGGTTTCTAGGGAAGAAGATTCATAACTCCTTAGGGAGGTTTGTATTGGAATCCCAGTATTTTATCTATGCATTATATTCAGACTATTTTTTTTACTTTAATTATGTGTGAGTAGGTATCAACTAGATTTAGGGTTGAATGATGGGAATCATGGATTAGCCCAAAAGTATGATTGCTAGGTTAAGTTAATATCCATCAATTGAGTTGTGCTTAATGCTTTCATTCTAGAGTAGCTAACTAGGATCTCGAAAGTAGGACATGGACGACTACGAGACTAGGTTTTGTGCCAGCATAGACTCCATTGAACTAGGTTGTTAGGCGCATGCGAGAGCTTGTCTAATTAGCTTGGTAAACATATCAAATCTCGTTAAAAATTCCTTCTGATTTTACCATCGATCGACATCAGGAATTAGCCGTCGAGCGATGGTCTTTCATTTTGCTCGCATACGAGAATTGAAGTTGAAAGGATCAGAATAGTTAATATTTGAGTTCTATAATATTTACATTTTTGTGCTTCCTATCTCATATAA
The DNA here is from genome assembly GCA_905132885.1 of Moricandia moricandioides. Taxonomy (NCBI): domain Eukaryota; kingdom Viridiplantae; phylum Streptophyta; class Magnoliopsida; order Brassicales; family Brassicaceae; genus Moricandia; species Moricandia moricandioides. The sequence goes on from CAJHQQ010002452.1 coordinate 17,281, forward strand.
TCCATTAAGTCTGAAACTCTAGGTCTAGTATATTTACATTTGTGATTATTTAGTTTAATACTATATTTTCATATTTGCATTATTATTATATTTTTATATTTCATATATACCACCTAATAAGAAATATTTCTTTGAATTGATTAATTGCTACTAATATATATATATATATATATATATATCTACTTAGCTTAGTCTTTAGAAATAAGAAATCTATTGTGTGTTATTTCTCTCTGTGGATTCGATCCATAAGTACTACACCTTATCTCTATTGGCAAAAGTTTTATTTTTATATTAAAATTAAGTTTAATTTGATAGTTAATTGTTTATGATATTCATACACTGCTAGAAAAATAAACACACCATATCACCCTTATATATGTAGCTTTATGCAAGATTTATGTTAGATTTGATTATATTTTGAGCTATGAAATAAAATTTATCCAAAATTTGTTTTTAACCTGTTGATAGGAGAAACTTGTAAATTGGAAGTTAGAAACCGAAAATCGGAAAACATGACATCAGCGTCATGATTTATCCAGCAGGATCTACTATTATCCCAACAAATAGTAATCTGTTAAGATAATAATTATCTATTAGGGAAGGATAAGCTTAGAAAGAGATAAAACTTATCATCAATTTTGTCTTTTCCTCTAGGTCTGTCTAAGCACACTGACTTCATTTCGTATATGAGACATTCATATGTCTAGAGAATGAATTAATTTTCTTTGGTCACATGTTTCTACTTCACTTCTGTCTCTCTCTTAAGTTTATTGTTGCACACTCAAAACAAAACCTATTAATAAATACATAATAGTTATAAATATAGTTATGTAATATATATTTATTTTATATTTTACAACACGTTATCAGCACGAGACTCTTAGATCATTTTCAGTGTAAAACTTTATTTTTTCCTCTAAAATAGAGTAAAATTATATATGGAGTAAAAATGCTCCAACCCTACTACATTCTTCACTCCATAATGGAGTCATAAACAAACACAAAATAGATTACTTCATTTATGGAGTAAACTTCAAAATAGAGTGAGATATGGAGTTGGATTGGAGCATTTGTTACTCCATATTCACTTTTACTCCATTTTGGAGGAAAAATGGAGTTGGGTTGGAGATGTCCTTATACCAAACAAAGTTATATTAGCGAGGTAAGGTTTAATTTATGTTTTTCAATAATTTAATTATTTTAATTTTGTTATTGTTCCGGAGTGAAGACTTTGCCTTCTCCGTTTATTTTTTGGGATGATAGGCGTTGTCTTTTCAGACTGATTGTTAAGATAGGCTATGCCTTCACGATCATAGAAACACGTGGTAGGATTTGTCTCTATGAATAAAAAAAAGGTCAACATGGAAGATCATGTCTCCTCAGACATTGAATAAAAAAAGGTTAAAATGGTAGACTTTATCTCCTCGGACCTTGAAAAAAAGTGATCAATATGGAAGACTGTGTCTCCTCGAATTATGTGGAAGGCTAAGCTTCCGATTTTATTTATGCTCTTTTAATTTTTTTCATTTTCAGTTTATGCTTTTAAGTTTTCCTTTTAAATTATTCATTTAATTATCGTCTTTATTATATTTTAAAATATGTTGTTCTATGAATAAAGTTATCATGTCGAATTTGACAAAGCTCGAAATAAATGCCCTTGATATTACGGGAAATAATTATATGACTTGGGCAGTGGGTGCAAAGATGCACGTGAGAGGAAACGGGCTTTTGGAAACCACCGATAATTAAAAAAACAGTGTCATAAGAGAAAAAGGCTAAATGCATGATATTTTTACGACACCATATACATAATGGTTTAAAAAATGAATATATTATGGAAGAGGATCATGCGGACCTCTGGCAATCTTTAAAAGAGAGGTTCGATCACCAAAAGTATGTGATCTTACCGAAAGCTAAACACGAGTGGATCCATCTCTGGTTCCAGGACTACAAAAGTATAAGTGAATATAATTCGATGATGTTCGGAATTACATCTAGGATGATGTTATGTGGAGAGAAAATAAAAGTGATTATGATATGATCGAGAAAACTCTCTCCACGTTCCATCCTGGAAATGTAGTCATGCAGCAACAATACCAGGCGAATGGGTATACCCGTTACTCGGAGTTTATGCAAGTCCTCCTTGTATCAGAGCAGAATAATCAACTTGTGACTTTAAACTATCATGCTCGTCCCATTGGATCTGTGCTATTCCCCAAAGCGAATGTTGCATCATCTAGTTATGATAATTGGAGAGGACGAGGACGTGGACGTGATTGCAACCGTTATCATGGTCGTGGAAGAGGACGAGGAAGAAGATTTCTTCCATATGATGAAACAAATAATAAGGACTTCCACGAAATGAAAGAGGCCAAGATGATAAAAGGCAAACAGAAAGGGTTTGCTACAGATGCGGCATGAAAGGTTTGGGTACGTGGTTGTCGTACACCAAAACACTTAGCCGATATGTATAGAGAATCCCAAAAAGCGAAAGAGAAAGGAAATGAAACAAACTTCATCTTTGAAGAATTTTGGGCCATCTTTTCATGGTTTAAATGTTGATACTCATCTTGATGTATCAGACTTTCTGGTTGGTCCAGAAAATATCGATGAGTAATATAGATCGATGTGATATATAAGTTTATTGTATTATAGTATCTATATCTTTTGCTGTAAGATATATGCTTGTTGTAATGTTTAATATTAATGCATATGTGTTATGAATATTTTTAAATTCAGAAAGAATGCCAGACTTTGAGACTTTGGATGGAGATATGTGTTTAACAGATAGTGCGTCAACGCACACGATAATTAAAGATAAGAAATATTTCTCCAGTCTCCAAATAAGAGATTACGCTGGAAGTGTAAGTACAATATCTGGTAGTACAACGATTATTAATGGCTCTAGTAGAGTCAGTTTGTCAATGCCACTGGGAATGAAATTTGAAATAAGTGATGCATTATATTCCCCCGAGTCTCATAGAAACTTGTTAAGCTTTAAGGATATCCGAAGAAATGGATATCATATTGATACTACGAGAAAAGATGGCATTGAATATCTTTGAATTAAGTCTGAGAGGAAACATACATTGGAAGAGTTAAGAATGTTATCATGTGGACTATATTGTACAAAAATAAACATTACTGAGTCCTATGCCACAGTAAAAACATTAAGTTTACTAATACATTTAAAATCTGGCATGAGAGACTAGGACATCCCGGTTCAGTCATCATGAGAAAGATAGTGCAAATTTCAAATAGGCATCCATTGAAAAACGAGAGAATTTTGCAAACGGGCGAGTTTACATGCAATGCATATTCTCAAGGAAAACGTATAACTCGGCATCACCAGCAAAAGTTGGCAATGAATCACCATTATATTTGGAAGAATTCATGGTGATATATGTGGGCTGATCCACCCATCGTGTGGGCCGTTTAAGTATTTCATGATATTGATTGATGCATGTAGTAGATGTTCAAATGTCTGTCTTTTGACAACAAGAAATACGACTTTTGCAAAGTTCATTGCTCGAATCATAAAGCTAAGAACATAACTCTCAGAGTATGCCATAAAGAAAGGTTTATAATGCTGGTGAGTTTACATCACAAGCATTTAATGATTATTGTATTTCATTAGGAATTGATGTAGAGCATCCAGTTCACTATGTTAATACACAAAATGGTATGGGGTCATGCTATTTTGATTGCAAGACCATTGATATTGAGAACAAAGCTCCCAATTTCAGTATGGGTCATGCTATTTTGCATGCGGCTGCACTAATTCGTCTTAGACCGAGTGTAGATAATAAGTACTCCCATTACAATTGTCATCTGGGCAGGTGCCAGATTTATATCATCTTCGTGTCTTTGGGTGTGCGGTCAATGTTCCGATAGCTCCGCCACAAAGAACAAAAATGGGCTCATAGAGGACATTGGAGATATACGTGGGTTATACGTCACCAAGTATAATAAGGTATCTTGAACCAGTAACTGGTGATATGTTTACAGCATGGTTTACCGATTGTTATTTTAATGAGGAAAAATTTCCAGCGTTAGGGGGAGGAATTAGAGAATTCCTAAAGAGATTACTTGGTGTAGACCGTTGTTGTTACACCTTGATATCCCTGCAAATCAAAAAGAGCTGGAAGTTCAGAAAATTGTGCACTTGCATAATTGGGCAAACCAGCTACCAGATGCGTTCACAGATACGAGAAGGGTGACGAAATCATATATACTCGTTGAAAATTTTCCATCAAGATTTGTTGTTCCTGAAGGAAAAACTAATGGAAACCCAATGAATGAACTTAGGGTTCAGTTAAGGAGGGGGAGACCAGCGAATTCTAAAGAGAAAAATTCCCGAAAGAAAAAAAAATTGGTTGAAGAAAATGAAAAGGTTCCACAAAAACATGATACTAAAAAATGTCTGAAAGAAGGCATAAATGAAATATTTCAAGAAATCCAAATAAAGATAAAGATCCAGATGACGAGGAGAGAACATAAAATTATGAGATTTCCTTCAACTACGCCAGAGATGAAAAATTATGGATCATGGATAGGATAAAAAATGTTGATGGAATATTCTCTTTTCTGTGTCAAAGGAAATAGATCACGAAAGTGATTATTCAGATCCAAGGTCCATATTGGAATGTATAAAAAGACATGATTGGGAGGAGTGGAAGAAGGCCATACAAACTGAGTTACTCTCTCTAAATAAAGGAATGTCTTTGGACCTATAGTCATAACACGTGAGAATATAAATCTTGTTGGGTAGAAGTGAGTATTCGTGAGAAAAGTAGATGAAAAGAATGAAGTATAAAACCCGATTAGTTGCCCAATGTTTTTCTCAGAGACCGGGAATTGATTTTGAGGAAACATATTCCCTGGTAATGGATGCAATTACGTTTAGATTTTTGATGAGCTTAGCGGAATCGAAAAATCTTGAAATGCATCTTATGGACGTTGTGACTGCATATTTGTATGGATCATTGTATAATGATATATATATATATATATATATATCAAACTCCCTGAAGGATTTGAAATACCAAAAGCACTGAAAGCAAAATCGAAGGAGATTTTTTCGGTCAAGTTACAGTGATCACTATACGGATTAAAGCAATACAGACGCATGTGGTACAATCGCTTAAGTGAATATCTACTGGAAAAAAAAGATATGTGAATAATGCGATATGTCCATGTGTTTTTATAAAGAAATCACTATCTGGCTTTCTGATCCTTGTTGTATATGTAGATGACCTGAACATAATTGGAACTCAAAAGGAGGTTGATGATGCTCAACTCATATGAAACAAGAGTTTGAAATGAAAGATCTCGGAAAGACAAAGTTTTTTCTTGGGCTCCAGATAGATCATTTTCGAGAAGGAATATTTTTTGCATCAATCAAAAAGATTATTGAAACGCCTTTATATGGACAAAACGACTCTTTTGAGTACTCCAATGGTAAATAGATCTCTTGATGTAGAGAAAGATTCTTTTAGCCCATATGAAGATGGTGAAGAGGTATTAGGTCATGAAGTACCTTATATGAGTGCTATCAGTGGGCTTTTTTCTCTTGCAAACTGTACTAGGCCTTATATTGCTTTTGCTACTAACCTACTTGAAAGATATAGTTCTGCTCATACTCGCAGGCATTGGAACGGAGTTAAGCATATATTATGTTACCTCCAAGGTACAATTGATCTAGGGTTAATATATTTTAGAAAACCCAAGTTTAGTATTGTTGGTTTTGCAGATGCATGATACTTATTAGATCCTCATAAAGCTCGATCACAAACCGGCTACGTTTTTACAATTGGTGGAACCGCGATATCTTGGTATTCCTAGAAAAAACTATTGTTGCGACTTCTTCGAATCATACAGAAACTATTGCGTTTCACGAAGCATGTCGAGAATGTGTATTGCTTAGGTCAATGAGTCACCACATACAAGAAGCAAGTGGAATAGTTGATAAGAAAGAGCCGACGAAAATATTTGAAGACAATTCGGCTTATGTCGCTTAACTCAAGGAAGCCTATCTAAAGAGCGACAGAACAAAGCACACCCCTCCAATTTTTCTCGTACATACGAGAGCTCGAGAAAAATCAAGAAGTGGACATCGAGTATATACGGTCATGCGACAATCAAGCTGACTTGTTCACCAAGGCTCTTTCCACTACAACATTCCGAAAACACGTTTATGGTATCGAAATGCGGCGTTTGCATGACTTATAAATAAAAGTCTATGTTCATCATTCTCAGGGGGAGATTACATCATGTGCTCTTTTTTCCTCGTCATGGTTTTTATCCCTTTAAGTTTTTCTGTGACTAGATTTTTAACAAGATAGTACATAATACAAAATAGATAATTAAGGAGAGCATTAAGATAATAAGTATATATTAAGGAAAGATAAGCTTAGAAAGAGATAAGGCTTATCATCAATTTTGTCTTTTTCTCTAGGTCGGTCTAGGCACACCTACTTCATTTCGTATATAAGGCATTCATATGTCTAGAGAATGAATTAGTTTTCTTTGGTCACATGTTTCTACTTCACTTCTATCTCTCTCTCTTAAGTTTATTGTTGCACAATCAAAACACAACATATTAATAAATACATAACAGTTATAAATATAGTTATGTAATATATATTTACCTCATTTTATTTTACAACATAACCTAATTTATATCCAAATAAACGAAACATGGCCAACCTGCAGTCCGAAACAAATTTTGGTTTCATTCCTTACCAAACTGGAAAATTATCCGAAACGAACATTCAAGAAAAAAAGTATAGTCTAGTCTGAAAAAAAACCCAACAAGTTTGGTGAAGGAAAAATACTTTTACCGAATTGCCAATGTTTCACAAGCTAGAACGTGTTGCGAAAACGCATGTTTTTCTTTGGATTATATATAAAGTTTGTGAATTAGTATTTTGAAATGGACCAGATATATACACTTTTATATAACTCTCTCTTAGGTATAAATATTCTACCAAACCCGAAAACCAAACTAAAATCTACCTGGAAATATAGTTGCGGTTTGGGTCCAGGTTTACATATTCGATTTTTTTTTACTCGCAGTTCTATTTTTGAGTCAAGATCATACCCGAGACTTTATCGGATACCTAAGTATCTGAAATTTTTTCTGTATATTAGATATATTTGAGTATTTTAGATATGTTTTGTATTATAAATACTTCTTTAGTTTCGAGAAAATTTCAATTTAAAAAAAAATATTTTGGGTATTTGGAAATTGGCTTTTTCTTTATAGCCAGAACAGATCGATTCATTTTAGGTCTTTGGGTTATTTTGATATTTTCGAATATTTATTTGGATTTTGGATATTTTTCGTGTTTTAATATATTTTTTTTTGGGGGGGGGGGGAGAGAGGGGGGTTAGGTATATCAAATTTTATTTGGGTCCTAAATAATCAAACCAATCTTGACCTGTACGTATCCAAATATTACATAGATTTTATAGATATTTAAATTATGAATTCGAACCAATCCGGATTTAAAAGGAACCAACCTGAACTTGAACCAAAAATTTCAAATACTTCATTATGTTCAAATTTTTTGAAGCTAAAAAGAACCGTTCCGTACCTAACCAAAAACCCGTTACTTAGACTTATTCTCTTTTATTATTGGGGGTTTTTCAAAAACAACCTAAAAATTCAAGTCAAACCTAAAACCAACATTTTTTTAGTTACTATTCATCATTGAATTTTTCATAATACCCCTAAGTTTTGAATTATTTACAAATTTACCATTATTATTTATTTATTTATTAATTTCGAAAAATACAAAAAACCAAATACACCCTAAACATTTCTTCTTAATTATAACTATGTCATCATCATCAATATTTTCAACCACCATGAACCACCATTTTTGATCTCTTAAAGCTCTAGAATTGAATTTTCAACCACTTTTTCTCATTCTAAACAAGCAAATCTTCATTTCCTCTCATTTTCTCTACATTTCCATCTAAAAATCTCTATTAACCTTCATTTTCATAATCACAAACTTCACAATTTCGTGTTTTCACTTGTGAATCGTCAAAAATGTTTCTTTTTGGTCATTATTGGAATTTGGACGGTTGAAAAGGCTGGAAACGAGCTTCACACTGGCAAAAGATAACTATTTACATGGTTTAAGTCGTTTCTCAGATCTGTGTCGCGATAATAGATTGTTTTATATGTCTACGCCTTTATGTAGACGTACAATGCAGTCTATTTGTCAACGCAAAGGTCAGTTTTGCAATTGACTAAACGGATTTTTTTTGTAACGTAGTCTTCCCCAACAGTCTACATCTTAACCTTTGACAACAAAAACAAAAAACTACGTAGACCTACAAAAACGACTACGCAAAAGAGGTTAGTTTTGCATTTGAATGAACTTTTGACTTTTCATAGGCAGACTTCAACGTAAGTCTACGAAGCGTAGACTGTCGGAGAAGTTTACTTAAGGTTGGTTTTGCATTTGACCAAAATTTTGACTACGTTGAAAAGGTTAGTTTTGTGTTTGACTAAAAATTTTTAAAATTAATTAATTTTTTTTTAATATGTAGACTTCATATGCAGTCTTCTCTTCCAGAAAAAAAATGTAGACTACTCGTGAAGTCTATTTTTTTATTTTGGTCAAATACAAAACTGACTCGTCGGATTTGAGAGTAGACTTCTTGCGAAGTCTGCAAAGCTGTAGACGTTCATTTCAATCTACCCCCTAAAAAGTCAAATATAGTCAATTGCAAAACTAACCTCATTCAAAAAAAATTAAGACATGTAGACTGTATATTTAGTCTACCTCTGAAAGTCAAATCCTGGAAAATTCTGGTCAATAGCAAAAACTAACATTTTTGAAGTTGTAGACTGAAAACGAAGTTTGCTTATATAAAATCACAACTTTTTTTCAACTATAAAAAGTAACCCGTAAAATGGTCAACTGCAAAAACTAACCCAAAAAGTATACATATCTGACCGTCTACGGATGTAAACTGAAAAGAAAGTCTACCACTTTGTAGACTGAACATGGAGTCTATTTCGAAATATACATTAAAAGTTAATTGGTGTACTATGCTTTAAATTTTTTCACAATTTTTTCGTTTGAAAGTGTGTAATAGTTAATTCTAATGGGTTTGAGTGATTTTGGATAGAAAAACTGTTGTAATTATGAAAGTATAATACTTTTGATTTTGCTATATTGCTAGGAAACAATTGTAGACATATTAGTAAGTCTACGTTAATTGTCACAGTGCAAACAACCGGGTCACATCCAAACTGTCCAGGTTAAACCAGTGTTGTCTTACTGTTTTGGATGTTGTCTTATGTGTTGAATTGATTAATTGTATTATTGCTTTGGATGGTGTATTATTATTTTGGATGTTGTCTTATGTCTTATGTATTTAACTTATCAGCTGTATTGTCGCTTTGGATGTTGTCTTATTTGATGAACTTTTGTTGAAATCGTAGGTTTTAATTTTTCTATTACTTTGAGTTCTAATGTTATTTTTTGTCGTGCAGACCAATATGTTAGTCTTCTTGAACAGAAAGTAGACTTTTAAGTCTCTTATAGAGGAAGACTAATATGTAAATCTCTGGATTGTATTGGAATTGGAATTTTCGTCGAATATGAATTAAAATCTCTGAAAGAAGAGTACTATATTGATACAAAGGATGATATTTTGATAGATAGTTGAGTACCAGACTTCTGTAAAAATCTTTCGTAAAAGAAGACTAACACTTAAGTCTGCTGCAAGCAAATTACATAAGTTTGTTACAACCATATGTCTGGTACGAAAGCCTGATGCAACCGTCTGTTACTCACAGTTCTTGAGCTCCTTCCTAGAGTATACAACCTCGATAGGAAATCAAGTTTATCTATATTGTAATATGCACCAAGAAGACACAAACAAAGAATTATACAAGTGCATTCTACACGAGAAGTCTACAATTTAAAATGAAACCTACACGAGAAGCCTATAAATTCAAACATCAGTGTACTACAAATTCAAAACATCAGTTTACATGAGAAGTCTACAAATTCAAAATATCAGTTTACAAATTCAAAATATCAGTCTACAAATTCAAAAAATCAGTCTACAAATTCAAAATATCAGTCTACAAATTCAAAATATCAGTCTACAAATTCAAAACATCAGTCTACAAATTCAAAACTTCAGTCTACAAATTCGAAACTTCATACTACACTTCAAAATGAAGTAGACTCACCGGAAGCAGAGAAATGGATTAGAGAGGATGCGATGCTCGTTAGAGAAATGGATCTAAGACTGGCCGACTCAGATCTGAATCAAAAGAAACTAAAAGGTTAGTAAACAAGGATGAGCTTGTTAGGTTATTAGTTAAACGAGAGATAGAGATGACAAAGAGACAAACGTCGGAAAGATGAAGCACAGTCACTTGCTGGCTAGGACAGAGAGATGAAGTAGAAGCCATGATACTGACCGGAAGCAGAGATTTAGACGAGAAGCATCGTTCCTTAGAAGTCGCCGGCTCAGATCTAAAAAGAGAAAAAGGTAAAGGTGGTCACTTTTTATCAACAGAGAGGTAAAGCAGAGACATTTAACTTACCAGAGCAATGGAGCAGACAGAGACGAAGCGGATGGGAAACTGTGTGGATCGAGTTCGCCGGAAATTTCGCCGTAAATCTCACCGGAAATCGCATAGAGAGAGATACGGCGAAGATTAGTTCTTTTTTAACCTGAAAAGCTTGAGAAATCGTATTTATATACTAGGTTAAATTGTGTGTAGACTGAAAAAAAGGTCTACATATATGTAGACTTTATAATATGTCTACGAACCCCTTAACCACAAATTTCAAACCGTAAATGTTTTATTTGATCATCAAATTATATTGGTTAAATCCGGTTAGGTTAAATTGTGTGTAGACTGAAAAAAAGGTTTACATATATGTAGACTTTATAATATGTCTACGAACCCCTTAACCACAAATCTCAACCCGTAAATATTCCTTAAAAATGTTTAATTATATAAAATTTTAATTTTTTTACTTCATATTATCCATTATATTAATGATTAGTTAAAAATATTACAACAATTATTTTCATACATTTTTAAAATTAAATTATTAGATAAAATTATGGTATAGACTACGTAACAAGTCTACCGTATGAATAGAGTGTGAATGTGGTCTACATATATGTAGACTTCTTTCTGTTATGTGTAGACTAACAAATGATAGAAACGTAAAATACACTACTGTTTTTTTGTTTGGTCATAAGGGTTAAATAGTATTTTTATTACCCTTGTAGGTTGGTTTTGCATTTGATTGAAATTGGGGTACACTTATAGGTTTAAATTGAAATTTTAGGTTGTTTTTAGCAAATTCCCCTTTATTATTTTTGTGTGTATTTTATAAAAGTTATATGTGTTGAAGAACGAGACTTAAGATTTACTTGATATATTTTTGGCTAAGTTAATAGTATAAATTTGTAAGGTTTTTAATAGTTTTGAACTTATCTTAAAAAGAAAATTTCTTACAAATACTTTTTATAAAAAAATAATTTAATATATAATTTTTTTAACAGATGGTTTGATTTACTAAATTTAACTTTGTAAATATTTGGAACTATATTATACGTGACAGATATTGGTCTACTATACTAAATAATTTATTAAATTGGTCTTCGACTAAATTTGATATAAATCTGAGTGTGGCATATGTCTGTTAGATGTGGCAAATATTATTCTACTATACTAAATAATATATTATATAAAGGAAATATTAAAGAGAGAAACCCTCTCTCAACCCTCTTAACAAATCCAGATCTTTTAGAGGGTTGAGAAAAACTTTTTTTTGTTTATATCTTTTCTATCATCTGATCGAACTTTTGTTTCCGTTAAGTCGAAAAAATAGTTTAAATGCCCAAAATATCTAAAATTTTACATAAAATTTGATCTGAAAACATAAAAAATACCCAAAATTTATTTGATTAATTGAATTATATTTATTAAAATCAATAGTATTACATAAAAATCAAACCTATACCAAAAAGAACAAATCTGAAACTTTAAAAAATATCCTTAATATCAAAAATATACTAAAATACCCATATACATTTAATATATACTAGAAGTTTCGGGTATTTCGGGTACCCTATCGGGTCTCGGATTCGGGTCGGGTCGGGTCCAAGACTCGTGGGTCCTCCACAACAAGATCCAATAGGGTAAAATGACATTATCTATACCCGACCCAAACTGGTTCTTTCGGGTCGGTTCTGGTTCGGGTTTTTGGGTCCGGGTAAAATGTCCAACTCTACCCTACATGCAGTCAATGAATCATCAACGATTGGGCTTGTAAAATAGGGGTTGTGACTCGTTTGGTTTTCACACTTTTGTAATAGGAACAGTTCGACTTTGCTTGTAATTGAGCCGATGGCCTTTTATGCTTAATGAAAGCAATTGTTGACAAAAAAAGAAAAGAAATGTTATATGTCATGAAGAATGTGATTAATTATTCGTAGTTTTTTTTTCCGGCAAACGGCTATTCTATTACTCAAACTTGAGGTGATCTGGGTAACCAGACCGGAATAGAACAACCGATAAAAAGTAACTCCCTATAGAAGGATCTAGCTGTCTTAGCTAAAAAATCTGAAAAGTGGTTGCGCGCTCGAGGAACATAAGAGATTTTGAAGTCCGGGAATCAAATCAGTAGTGTTTCTATCCTCTCCAGTTATGTAGCAAAGCTTGGCCAAGCGTGAGGGTCCTTGATCATAGCAATCAGCTCCTTGCAATCTGTACCGAAGCTCTGGCATGTCGAATGTTGAAGCATATTCTCCATCGCCCATCGCAGTGCTTCTACTTCCGAATGCAACGCTGATTCTCGTCTAGGTATATTTCTTGTTCCCATGAGTTGATGATTCCCACTACTGTCCATCCAGACCCATCCACAGTCACTAAATTGATCATGGCATGTCTAGGATCCATCTATTAAGCAGATATTACCCAAGCTTAAGATTTGGGATTCCTCGTCATTGTTCCCTTGTGTCACTGATGACACCACATCGTTTGCAGCAAGCCAAGCCTGACATTCACTCTCAGCATATCTTACTAGTTCCAGAGGATCCCTATCTATTCCTCTAAAGAGTTTATTATTTCGAGCCTTCCAAATATACCAAATTATCCAGAGATATGGATCTCTGTCTTGTTCATGTTCAATTATGATGTTCTTCCTCCAGAATAGGTAGTCCATGTTCGCATAGATGCTTGGTACTGGAAATATATCTTGACTCGTTGGAGTTGATGATAGTGCCTAACCTTGTAAAGCAGGCGGACATTCAAAAATAACATGGGTTACAGATTCCTTTGGTTCACTACACCTTGGGCAGTAGTTATCACTTATCATATTCCGCCTTACTAAATTCCTTGTTACTGCCACGTGTCCAGTTAACAATTGCCATATAAGATGGCAAAGTTTCTTCGGCGCCTTTAGCTTCCAAGCAAAGGCTTGAAGCTTAGTCACACTTGGCTCTAGCACTTCATTTTAATTTTTCTCCATGAGGAGTTATGGGCTACCCAATATCCGGACTTGACCGTATATTGTCCATTCTTTGTGTAGTTCCAGCAGAATGTGTCCCGTCGATGAGTCGTACTTGTGGCGAAACTCCTAATAAGAGGTATATCGTCAGGGTTGACATATTGTTCCAGCAAGCCAACATCCCATGTCTTTTATTCCTGATTAATAAGAACACTAACCCTCATATTTGGATTCATAATTGGTGCCACAGGTGTAGCTGACCTAGCAGGTGTCGTTGGGATCCATGGATCCTCCCAAACTTTAACTTCATACTAGAGTGTATCTTCTGTCTTATCCCCAGTAACAAAAGCTCCTTTGCTGCAGAAATGTTACTCCACACATAAGAAGGACTGTTTACAAAATTTACTCGTAAAGGCGAGCTCATCTTGTAATATCTTCCCTTCAAAATTCTGGCCACCAGCGAATCAGGGTATTGTACTAGCCTCCATAATTTTTTTGCCAATAGGGCCAGATTAAACTCGTGGATCATGCGAAATCCAATCCCACCCTCCTCTCTTGGTAAACAGACTTTTTCCCATTTTGACCAGTGTATTCCTCTTTTTGGGAGATTAGATCTCCACCAAAATTGTGCAATAGCACTGACAAGATTTTCACATATCTCCAATGGGAGAAGGAAACTAGACATAACATATGTCGGAAGAGCAAGTAGAATGAATTTGATCAGCACCTCTTTTTCCCCTTTCGAGAGCCATCTACCTGTCCAGCCATTCACTCTATGCATCAACTTGTCTTTAAGGAAAGAAAAAAGTTTTCACTTAGAACCATTAATATCTTATGGGATACCCAAGTAAGACCCCATCCCTCCTTCATTCTGTATACTAAGTGCATCATTAATTTCCTGCCTGGTGGTTGCATTAATTCGTTTACCAAAGAGTAAGGAAGATTTATCAAAATTGATGCATTGGCCTGATGCTTTTCCATACGTCCTGACTACTTTCATTACTTCTTCACATTCACGGGGGTTCGCCTTACAAAAGAAAAGGCTATCATCAGCAAAGAGAAGGTGGGATACCGATGGACACGCGCGTGTGACGCGCATCCCCGTTATCTTTCCTTGGTTCTCTGCGTGATTGAGAAGGCTAACGAGCGCTTCCGTGCATAGAATAAAAATGAAAGGAGACAAAGGATCTCCTTGGCGTAGACCTCTCCCTGGAATAATATTTCCTCTCGGCTGCCCATTCATGAGAACTTTATATTGTACTGTTGTAATGCATCTCATTATCCAGGTAATCCACGTTTTCGAAAAGCCCATCTTTCTCATGACAGCTTCAATAAATGACTATTCCATCATGTCATATGCTTTACTCATATCCGTCTTGATGGCCATTCTTTTATTGTGTCTGCTTGGCTTAGTCCTAAGTGCGTGAAACATCTCCTGAACAATCATAATATTATCTGAAATCTGTTTTCTAGCAACAAAAGCTGACTGAGTTTCCGAAATTAGACCTGGTAGCACTTTCTTGAGTCTCTGGCATAAGACCTTATAGATAATTTTGTAACTTACGTTGCATAAACTAATGGGCCGAAATTAAGCCATTTCATTAGGCTTTGTTGTCTTTGGAATGAGACAAATATTTGTTTCATTCAGTCCAGCTAGCATTGTTCCAACTGATTGTCTTCATGGATGATTTGTGGAGGTGTTAGTGGACCCCTCCATACCATCAACTTTGCGAGTTGCACTCTTCCTGCTCTTAACACCACCCATGTGCTGCTTCCCCGAATGGATTATCTTCCTAGACGAAGATTTATGTATCTTAGGAGATCCTCTACGGAGGAACTGCACTTTCTTGTTCAAACCCAAAGAGATTCGAGATTTTCCTCCATTCCTATGAGACGATACTTTTGACTTCCTTGTGTCCTTGCTCGTGTCCTTGCTCGCCATCTTGACTTGTGCTGCCACACTGTTAAGACCCTATTCTCCATCAAGTCCTCTCCTAGCAAATCATCTTCATGTTCCACCATTATCATCTTATTGTCATGCATATCATCATCATTATTGCTAGTACCAATGATCTCCATACCGGTTAAAGCCCCTATCATTTGGTCCTCATTGATCATCTCCTTCTCCTAGGTGAGAAATAGATTGGCTGAATTATCTCTTTGTGCCGTTTGGTTACATTAGCATCCTGGTCGCCTCTCATTGGAGTAACAATCTTACTTGCAATATTCTTACCAGCACTGCCAATACCCTCTGGTATCCTAACCTCAGATTTCTTTACATTCAATGATCTCTCGCTACTCGCAGGGTGTACATCACGACCATAAGACTCAAGTCTGTGTACATTATCTCAAGGTTTTGTGCGTTCCTTTGCCCTCCATGATTGATGTTGTTTGGTGTGATAAGGTGCATATCGTGCACCATATCGCGAAGTATGCGTAGCTATCTATCTTCCTATCAGCACGACCATCTCTCCCCGAGCCCTTGTCACCATAACGACCCTGCTTATCCGCGTACCCAACGTTCCTATCGTTATAAACTTCATTCCTATCCTTCAGATACTGCGATCTCCTTGCGTCGCTCATGAAACCACCCTCTTTTATATCACGCCAGACATTCTTGACTTGGCCATTGTACTGCTTCTTCTCATAAGGTGTGACAGCGTTCAAAGGCTTATCAAATGGCTTCATCTCAAGCGGCTTATGGTCCCTCAGCAAAGACTGACGAGAGTCATCAAGATGCGGAATTTGAACTCTTGCAAAGACACCAACTTTCTGAGGACAATATGCCATCTCATGGGTCAACATTCCACAGGTTGAGCAATGTTTGAAAAGCTTTTCATAGTGCATCCTGATCGTGACTTGTTCCCCTTTTGGTGATGCAACTTTACGAGAGAAAACCAGAGCCTTCCTCGTATCAATGTCCAGCAGCAGACGCCCAGTAGAGAGATCGACCGTATCAACGTGACCAAGCTTGCTGCTGATCTTTCTCAAGTTTTAATGGTCCACAGGTGCAGCGGGATACCAGTTATCTCAACCCAAAAAGGGATTATCCACGGATAATCATCATGAAGCACCGGCTCCCATCGCACCATAACGAACATACAAAAATTATAGTGAAAAGGCCCTTGTCGGAGAACCGTTTTGATGTCCTCTTCAGTGGAAAAGTTCAAAAGAAACTTCCCTTCACCCAGATCATTAGCTGTAATGCGACCTTGCATCCCCCATTGTCCCGGCATTCTCTGGATCAATTTCTCAACCGTTTGTTTCTTTGGATTTAATATCTTGCCGATCAAAGAGAGACTGTAGTCATGGATAATAGGAGAGTCATCCTGATCTGTTAGCTGAATCGGACCCTCATCATCATCATCATACCAAATACTTTTCCCCTTTACGTCATACATATGAGCTGAACCACTCTCATTCATGGCCGAAAGAGATTTATCTCTCCGTCAAAACTAGAATAAAACAGAGAAGTGCAGAACGATGAATCAAAAACAGAGTGAAACAGAGTGAAAAACGTCCACTAAGATCAACAGAAATCAACAAAAGATCTAACCAAGTCAAGTAGTATACGATCAATGCGACGAAGATCACCCCAACCAATCTGCAACACGCGAGTTCCTATGATATATGACAAATATCATATATCACCAAAGCAAAAGTGATTGCTTGTGTGAAACGCCACCAAGGAATCTGATCGAACCGAGAGGAGAACTCAGCCGCCACAAGGAGTGTTGATAGTCTCCCTTGTGTAGATGAGGACGTCGTTAGGATCAGATCAAGAGATCTCCATTAGCACTGACCAAATCTGGAAATCGCCTTCTTCATCGCCAAGCGGAGCAGCGGCTAGGGTTTCTTTATGGAAGCGAAGAAAAAAGAAAGGGAGAAAACAAAGGGTGTGTCCGTTTGTTTGTTTATCGATTCATAGCTCAGCGCCGTGTGCTCTCTGAGAATTCCCTCACCCTTCGCAAACTTCGTCTTAGATCTTCCCTCTGGTTCTGGGATCTTCCCCTGACGTAAACTCCTAAGAGTATTATTCGTAGTTTTTAAATATATTGTAGTCGAATATGTCATGGTCATATCGTTTAACACGTTCAAATATTTAGTGTAACCGTAAATTTTAGTTACTAATGAAAAGTGTTATGAGTCCGATATATTAGGGATGAAAAAGGATGTTAAAATATGGAGATAATGGAATTTTATTTGATTGCTATAAAATAGGTTGGTTATATATAATGGGCAAATCTCTCAAATAGATCTGATTTGAAGTTTTTGTAATAAAAATATATCTTAAGAAAAAATGATTAAATAGATCTTTTTATTTTGAACATTATAATGTTTTTTAGTTTTTTTTTTTTAATTTTAAACCTCGCCTCCAAAACCCACCCTATAACTCTAAAATTTAAGTTTAGATTAGTTAACCTAAATGATATAAATATATATTTATACTCTTTAATAAAGTCTATTTTGGTCATTATTCCTTTTTAAATGCTATTTTGGAGACAAAATTTTTTTAAGATCTATTTTGGTGTTTATCTCTATATATAATAGGTTAGAATAAAAAGTAAACTAGATTTTTTTCATAATGTTTCTTTTTAATAGTATATATATATAAATTTGCAAAATCATATTATATTTTATAAATAAAAAATAAAATACATAAATAGTACTAATAACTGTAAAAAATTTCTTTTTTAAAAAAAAACTTTATTAACAACTTTGATTAATTTCCAAATCTTAAATTCTAAACACTACATTCTAAACCGTTCAAATGAAACTCTAAACATTAGATAAATTATATTTTTTAGGTAAATTCTAAACCATTAAGCAAATCATAAATTATTGGGTAAACCTTAAATTTTTTGATAAATACAGACTCTATGATAAATATTAATAGGTGTTCTTTAAAGTTAGGATTTATCTAGAAAATTAAGGTTAATGTTTATGTGTTTAGAATTATTTAAGGTTTTAAAGTTTACCTAAAGATTAGGATTTTAAGATTTAGTATTTACGATTTAGAGTGACTATGTTAACAATATTAAAAAAATTTTTTTTAACAATTACAATAATTTTTATTTGTTTTTTTCCTTTTTTATTTCAAAAATATAATATGATTTGATAAATTTTTATTAGTTATGATATTGGGTAATTATTTTAAATAGCCATTTTTTTTAGTTTTTATCATCAAATTAGCTCTCTAGAAAAAAAATGATCGAAATCAATTTTTTATTTTTTATTTAAAAAATTTTAATAATTATTTTTTAATTTTAAATTCGCTCCCAAAACTTCACCCTGTAAATTCTAAATTTAAATTAGTTAATTCTATAGTTATAAATATATATATATATATATATATATATATATATGTTTTTTAATGAATCAAAAATTATTTAGGTGATAAAGTTTTTTTTAGAGATATCCTAAATATTTTTGATTATATTAGTCTTAATCTAGAAGTTCCGCAAGTGAACCCAAAAATAATTCTTAATTGATAATATTATCATTTTCTCCCACTTTACCAAATGGAACTCGCTCCCAATTAAAAGAAAAATATCCCGACCATGTAGAACGACAAGAAAAAAAAGACCATAAGGGAGACGTGTCATTATTGCGCAAAAAGATGAGGTTACTGTAACGTGTGGTCATCACACTTGCACTTCCTTCTTTCCTTCTACCACCTCCATTCTTCGTCCTCATCTCTTTGCTTCTCCGATCTCTCTATTTAACGTCTTCCACGAATACGATTACTAAAGTATCTAATCTTTTTGTGTTACCCACAAGAAAAATAAATATCTTTCTTCTATCTTTTATTCTTCTCTTGTAAGATATTTTTGCATGAGATTTCAAAGCTTATCACTCCCTCTGTGATTTTGCCATGGTTACTTTGACGAAGCTTCAAGTATATCCACGATGTTTAGATCACCGTCTCGGATTCATTGATCATCAACGGTTCGGGTCAAGATTGAGTTGTAGAGAACGTAAAAATAGGGTTTATGTGCATCGGTGTGAGAGTGATTTAGAGAAGAAAAAGGTTGAAAGACGGAGAAAGCGTGAAAAAGAGGGAAAAGGGTTGTGGGATTCTCTTAAATCTGGTGTTAGTAAGTTAGGGTTCTTATCTAAGGATGAGTATAATCAGAAAATTCAAAATTTAGAGATAGTTTTCTCTTCGGTAAGTCTTAAAGAGTCTGGCCCTTCTGCTCTAATCATCTCTGTTTCAAGCTTAATTTGCATCGAGATGTGTTTATCACTTGGTTTGGTCTAAAGCCGCTTAAAGTGTAATGAATTTGTGTATTAGGTAATTATGGTTTTCTATTTGCAGATTGCTGTTCAAATTGCGAGATACATTGTGACGATGACGAGCACTGGAGCTATTCTCCTGATTGGGTTTCAATTGTCAGGTTAGTGTGAGTGATTTAGAACATTGTTTGAAAGTTCTAATTTGGTCTGACTCGGTTGTGTGTGAAAAGGTGGAGATAGTTCGATGAATTCATTGGTTTGGTATAGCTGGCTCGGTGGAGTTATCATTGGAACCATGACTGGTGCTAACATGGTTTTGGAAGATCATTACCGAGCCGGTCCACGCAATGTTGTTATAACCGGAAGGTAATTTGTTTATCTTCTCTTTTTTGCCAATCTTTTTTGTTTTTGTTTTTGTTTTCAGTGGCGGTAATGTGTGTTTTTACGATATGTTTTAGCACGAGGGGACTAGGGAAAGCACTTGCTAGAGAGTTTCTTCTCTCTGGAGACAGAGTCATTGTTACATCTCGCAGGTTGTAGCTTCATATGTGATAATATGGATTAGTTTCTATTAAAAAATGGAGTCTTATGCTTTGTTTGGGTTTTCTTTTGTGAAATCAGTTCTGAATCTGTTGATATGACTGTGAAAGAGCTTCAGCAAAACCTCAAAGAGATCATGAGTAAAGCTAGTGAATCAGACAAAAAGAAACTGGGTTATGCTAAAGTGGTTGGTATTGCCTGTGATGTCTGTAAACCAGAGGACGTTGAGAAGTTGTCGAATTTTGCTGTAGAAGAGCTTGGTTCCATTAACATATGGGTAAAAGAAAAACACTATTTTAGTTCTGTAAAACATTTTCTCTTCAATGTCATATTATTCATCACTGCCTTTGTTCTTTGGAAAGATCAACAATGCTGGTACTAACAAAGGCTTTAGACCGCTGCTTGATTTCACGGAAGAAGATATCAAGCAGGTAAAGAGTCCTCTATAAAAGTTTAAACTTATGGCTCAATGGAGTGAAGTTCCTTGGTCTAATATTTGAAATATTTCCAGATTGTGTCCACAAACTTGATTGGATCGATTCTATGCACACGAGGGGCGATGGAAGTGATGAGTAGACAGGAAAACAGTGGACACATCTTTAACATGGATGGTGCTGGTTCTGGAGGCTCTAGCACCCCTCTCACGGCTGTGTAAGTAATCAAAACATTCGATTCAGTTGTACTCTATCTTTACTCTAACGGATTCGAGCATTGTTGCAGATATGGATCAACAAAATGTGGACTTAGGCAATTTCATGGCTCTATTGTGAAAGAATCCCAAAAGACAAAAGTTGGCTTGCACACTGCTTCCCCAGGCATGGTTCTCACCGAACTTCTTCTCAGGTATGCACTTGCATTCCTCATTTTCTTCGTAGACAAATTTATTCAACGTTTTATTTGGCAGTGGTTCGAGTATAAAAAACAAGCAGATGTTTAACATAATCTGCGAGCTTCCCGAGACAGTAGCTCGAACGCTAGTACCACGAATGCGTGTTGTGAAAGGTTCAGGAAAATCAGTCAATTACCTAACTCCTCCAAGGATATTGCTAGCCATTGTCACTTCGTGGCTTAGGAGAGGCCGGTGGTTCGATGACCAAGTAAGTGACAGGTCTTTGGCAAATCCTTCCGACAGTTTAGCCTGGGCTTACGCAAAAACATGTCTTGTGTTTGCAGGGACGGGCATTATATGCAGCGGAAGCAGACAGACTAAGGAACTGGGCAGAGAATAGGACGAGGTTGTCGTTAACAGACGCGATGGAGATGTATACAGAGAATACTTGGGTCTCTGTTTTCTCTCTTTCTGTTGTTTGTGCATTCATCATCGTATCAAGCACCACACCTAGCTCTTTCCCAGGCACTTGACCAAATGTAAAGGTACATGTTATGTGTAAAAACTATATGTAACGGGACCAATTTTTTCAACTCTTCTCTGGTTAGACACACCTTGTACGCATGATTATAATCGTATAATCTTTTGTTGTTTGACAAAAAGAAAAAAAATTGTAAGATCTTTTGTTTATAGTTGGTTTAGGTTAGGGGTATCAAAGGTTGTACACGTTTAAATGAACCTTTTTTTCTCGACGTTGATGGTCTAATTTCTAATAAGACCCTATTTAATTATGATCAAACTCGTATATGATCGAACTCAAATGAAACAGTCTGATATTCTCTTCCTGCCAAAACAAAATTGTGATACACTCTTGTCCATTTATCTATTTTAATGTGGACGAACTATTTCTCCACGAGAACTATCATATGCATTAGTTCCCCACCAAACTATGACCTAGTGTCAAATCTCTATGATTTGAAAGTTTTAAACTTATTTCTCCACGAGTTAATAATTTCGAATGTATCTCCCTGAATCGATACTTCGAAACTTAATTACCTATAGACCATGGTTTTGATTGGTTTATTATTAACCAAATAATTTAAACCGGTTAAACCAAACCCTAATTTTTTTTTAAATAAATTTTATTTAAGAATATTGTTTTTCTTTTTGTTGAAATTTAAAATATAGATTTTTTTAATTTCAAGGAAGTTTTAGGTTTATATTTTTGTGTTTTCTGAAATTTATAAAAATTACATCAAGATTTCATTTTTATAAAGTTTAATAAATTCACAATGAACAAATAAGCTTGTTAAATTTGTATTTTTTTTTGAAATTTGAAAGAATAAAATCAATTTTTGATTAAAATATATGTAAAAATTTAACAAAACATAGATTTTGACATATATTTTTATCAAAATTTAATTTTTGCTTTCAAATATTAGAAAATACAATAATTTAATAGCTTATTTGTTCACTGTGATTTTATTAAATTTTGTAAACATAAAATTTTGATGTAATTTTTTATTTTAAAATAGCAAAATATAAAAATAAATTAGGAAATATTTTTTAATTGAAAAAATCTATGTTTTAAAATTTCAATAAAAAGAGAAACAATATTCTTTAATAAAAAATTGTTTAAAATGAGTTTTGGTTTGGTTTAGCCGGTTAAAACTATTTGGTTAATAATAAAACAATTAAAACCATGATCTATGGGTAATTAAGTTTCGAAGTATCAGTTCAGGGAGAAATATATTCAAAATTGTTAATTCGTGGAGAAATAAGTTTCTAACTTTCAAGCCGTGGAGATTTGACACTAGGTCATAGTTTGATGGGGATCTGATGCTATATGATAGTTCTCGTGGGGAAATAGCTCGTTGACCCTACTTATTACTTATATGTTTATATTACAAAAATTAGTGAAATGCCAGAAAACAGAATAAATTTAAAGAAATATAACGCTTACCACCGGATTATCCAAACTCGAATCCAACCCATCTATTAAACCCAGATCTAATTGGGTTGCTTTTCAAAGAACCTTTAAATCCTTCACTGTAGGAAGTGAATTTCACCCTCTACAAGGTCCGTGAAGTACTTGGCTTGGCCCATCAAGGAACTATACGATCAGCTCGGCTCGTCACTAATAGCGGTCGGCTCGACTGTTGTATACTTTTAGCCGAGAAAAGCTATTTCCAGTCGACTCGCTGGGACGACCAGGAATGGGCGGCTTGGCGACTCGCTTCCTCGGCCTGGACATTCGGTCCGACGAGTAAAAAGCGCAACAAGGACTGATGCAATTAGGGCATCCTCAAATGGTTATAAAAGGAGGCAAGATGGCCGACTTGGGAGGGGAGTTTTTTAGAGCACTAGTCATTTTCTCTTGTAATAGATACATCTTCAATATAAATAAAACATCTTTGTGACAAACCCACCGACGAGTTTCAGTCTTTCCGTCTAAACTCGGTTCAAACAATTGTCTCCCACCGTGTAGCTAGCTCTCAAAGCAAACTGTTCAGATGACTCACCCAAGTTCCACCTCCGGGAACGAGCCGGAGCCCACTCCCGACGCCGCGCCACAAACATCAACGGAGTTTATGGACACCGTTATGGTGCGTCGCGCACAACAAGAAGAAATTCAAAAAGCTACCAACGCGCAATTGTCGGCCTTAGTAGCTGCTCTTGCCCTCCCCTCCAGCGTACCCAGTAATCCCCCCCACGATACGTCGTCAGCTATTCCACACTAATCCAGCGACCGGAGTCCAGGAGCATAACCCCGACGTTTCCGGCTCCTTACTCACGAACGAGATCCAGGACCAAGGAGGGTCAGACCTAACCACCGTTCGCGAAATCGTAGCCCTTAAATTCTCCCTCTCCGAAATAAGCTCGAAGATCCATCACGTCACGAGCTCCGCTCCTCAAATCGACCGGGTCCTTGCCGCAACGTCCCGCACACCGTTCTCTCGCCGCATTAGCAACGTGCGACTTCGCTCTACGGAAAAGTTCCGCCTACCTTCTTACTCCGGCGAATCGGACCCTACGGATCACATGACGGCTTTCAATATAGAAATGGGAAGGGAAAACTTTGCCGACGAAGAAAAAGAAGCCGGTTTTTTCCAACTGTTTGTCGAGAGTCTCACCGGGCCGGCGCTGACATGGTTCTCACGCCTTCCAGAAAATTCGGTCGACAGCTTTCGCGACCTTTCGACGGCTTTCTTAAAAAATTACATAATGTTTACTTGACAAGGAGCGATTGCTTCTGACTTATGGCAAATGTCTCAATCTTCGACTCAAAGCCTCTGCGACTTCATGGAGAAATTCAAAGCAATCGTTTCAACCGTAAACATACCCGATAATATCACCGTCGACGCTCTGATGAATACCTTATGGGTCCACTCAAAATTTCACGAAGACTTATATCGATACCCGACAACCTCCCTCCAAGACGCCATCGCTCAGTCTAATAATTTCATTCGTATGGAGGAAGACAATCGAGCGTTCCTTAGCAAGCAGAACGCATCAAAGCAAGCACCGTCTAAAACAGTTGAAGCGTGGCAAGAGCCGCGCCAACATGCATCTGCCGAGGGAAATGACCGTAAAGAAGGCTCAGCGACCTCATGGGAAAACCTCGCAAGGTGCCCTCGCGATAAAGGGAACGCGATCCCACCTATTGAACGAGAAAAAGCTGACACTTCCCTCGACGAGGAGCAACCGAGAAACCACAGGCGCGTTGAAGTAATTTTGGCCCAACCGGAAGACTCATCCGACGACGATACATCACTCTGAGGCAACAATCTACGAACACGATTGACACGGCAAACAACAGTACATTGCCAAAGCAACGATCTACGTCTTCGGTTAAAGTGCAAGTCGGCTATCGATGAAGATCCTCCAGGAAAAACCTCAGATATCCGGACGCTCCTCAACGCGTCAAACGCCAAGCAGCTCATTCTCGCACCCATATCCAACACACAAACGCAGTCTCTCACCACAGACCTGCGCGACAAGCTTAATGCCAAGAAGGACGACCTACGATCGAGCCTTAACCGACGGAAGAATGGCGATTTACGAGAAAAACTCCAGCGCGTCAAGCCACCCCAAGCGCAAACTTTAGCCCCAACACCCAGCGACCTGAGGACTCTAATAAAATCGAAACGGGATGACTATCAGTCACGACTCAACGTAATTATGGGCGGCTCACCTCCCTGCGGAGACTCTGTACGATCGGTTAAAGACTATCGTCGGCGGGAGGTAACCTCTCAGAAATGGCATGTGCAACCCGAGAATGATCCACCGATCACTTTCTCGGCCGCAGATGACATTGGCATCCACACACCCCATAACGACCCACTCCTTGTAGAGCTCGGGATTGCCACATGCGATGTTACCAAGGTGTTGATCGACAATGGCAGTACCGTTGACCTCATCTTCCACCATACCCTTGAAAAAATGGGGATTTACCTACGCGACATGAAGCCATCTTCCCGATCCCTCACCGGTTTTAACGGATCTTCCGAGTTAATGATAGGAACAATACGCCTACCGGTATACGCATGCGACATCGTCCGTACGGTTAAAATTTTGGTTATAAGCACAAAGGCCCCATACAACGTCATTCTTGGAACTCCGTGGATACATTCAATAACGACAGTCACGTCAACATACCATCAATGCATTAAATTCCCCGGACCGGATGGACAAATTCATACATTGCGAGGAGACCAGAAAGCGGCACGGGACCTCCTGATCGCTACATTCAAACTTCAACGATCGATGTCTCACGTCAACTCGATCTCCCGATAAACCAGCCGGTGGACAAAAACCAACAAATCATACCCGAAAAAGGAAGAGATCTCAGAAGTAACCATCGACGATACCGACCCAAGCAAAGTCATCAGGATCGGTGCTTACCTCCCTGACGACTTGCAAGGGCAGATCGTCGAATTTCTCAAACGAAATTCCTCTACTTTCGCCTGGACAACTACGGACATGCGGGGCATTGACCCAGCTATCATTACGCACGAGCTGAATGTAGATCCTACCTTTAAGCCGAGCCGACAAAAACGACGCAAGCTCCGTCCCAAAAGGTCAAAAGCAGTAAACGAAGAAGTGGAACGACTACTTGCAGCCGGCTCAATCACCAAGGTGCGATACCCTGAATGGCTGGCAAACCCCGTCGTGGTCAAGAAAAAGAACGACAAATGGCGTGTCTGTGTCGACTTTACAGACCTTAATAAGGCATGCCCCAAGGATAGTTATCCGCTCCCCCATATCGACAGACTCATCGAGTCAACAGCTGGCAACGAGCTCCTCACTTTCATGGACGCCTTCTCTGGTTACAACCAAATAATGATGCATCCAGGCGATCGCGAGAAAACAGCGTTCATCACCGACATGGGAACATAATGTTATAAAGTGATGCCCTTCGGGCTAAAGAACGCCGGTGCAACCTATCAAAGGATCGTGCACAAGATGTTCGCCGACAGGTTGGGAACTTCGATGGAAGTATATATCGACGATATTCTGGTAAAATCGCTTCTTGCGGCAGATCACCTAGAACACTTGAAGGGCTGCTTCAAAACGCTCAACAAATACGACATGAAACTGAACCCGACTAAATGTACCTTCGGCGTCATGTCAGGCGAATTCCTTGGCTACATTGTAACACAGAGGGGAATCAAAACTAACTCCAAATAGATTTCCGCTATACTCGACTTCCCCAGCCCGAAGAATAGCAAGGAAGTTCAGCGATTAACCGGCAGGATTGCGGCGCTAAACCGATTCATATCCCGATCGACTGACAAGTGCCTTCCGTTTTACGACCTATTGCGTGGAAAAGGAAATTCGCCTGGGATGAGATATGCGAAGAGGCATTCACTCAGCTGAAACAATATTTGACTTCTCCCCCATACTATCTAAGCCTGAGAATGGCGATACCCTTGCGCTTTACGTCGCTGTCTCCCCGACAGCCGTTAGAAGCGTCCTCGTTCGGGATGACCGCGGCGAACAACAACCTATCTTCTACACGAGTAAGCGTATGACCGACCCCAAAACTCGCTATCCCATCTTGGAAAAGATGGCTCTCGCCGTCGTCATCTCCGCAAGGAAACTCCGGCCGTACTTTCATTCTCATTTGATCTAAGTGCTCACAAACCAACCATTGCGTACAACCATGCAGAACACTAACCGATCCGGTCGTATATCTAAATGGACGATTGAGCTCAGCCAGTACGATATTCTCTACAAGAATCGAACCGCTGCAAAATCGCAAGTGTTAGTCGACTTCCTAATCGAGCTGCCACCAGAATTCGAACAAGACCTTGCCCTCCCAAGCAACAAATGGATTTTGCATGCCAATGGCTCTTCCACTACCAAAGGATCCGTAGCAGGGGTGCAGCTTCAATCGCCCACTAGGGAGCTGATTAGACAATATTTTGCATTCGATTTTGCCGCCTCTAATAACAAAGCCGAATATGAATCCCTCATCGCCGGACTTCGCCTCGCTAAAGCCGTCAAAGTCAAGCGATTAAGCGCCTATTGCGACTCTCAACTCGTCACAAGCCAGTTCAATGGCGATTATGACGCGCGTAACCAACTAATGGACGCCTATCTCAAAGTGGTCCAATCACTCGCTAACGATTTCGAGTTCTTTGAGCTTACAAAAGTTCCCCGAGGGGAGAACATATGCGCCGACGCCCTCGCTGCCTTAGGAAGCAAACTCCGCCACCAAGTCAAGCGGACAATCCCGATTCACCGTATAGAGAAACCGAGTATCAACTTGTCCATAGAAGGGCATCCCCTGGTCACCTCAATCGCCGAAGCTCCAAATGACGAACACAACCCAGATACCGAGCAAAATCAGGAACAGCCGAGTCTTGACTGGAGGACTGAGTTCATTGATTACCTCGCGCATAACTCGTTTCCCGCGAAAAAAGGCCAGCTAGACGACTTAAAGATGTAGTGCACATTACGCCGTCATTGATGGCGAGTTACACCGATGGACCGCAAACAAGGTGCTGCTCAAATGCATCGCTGGTGATGCAATCCGGCTCCTAATGGCCGAAACACACGACGACGCTGCCGGTAATCATTCAGGAGGAAGGGCCCTAGCCGTCAAAGTTAAGAGGCTTGGTTTCTACTGGCCAATGATGAACACCGATTGCAAAGAATACGCACGGCGTTCCGATATGTGTTAACGACATGCTCCCAACATCCATCGCCCGACCGAACTGCTACGGACGACGACCGCTCCCTACCCATTCATGTGATGGGGAATGGATATCATCGGCCCCCTCTCCAGTTCCCGGCAAAGACGATTTGTCCTAGTCCTAACCGACTATTTTAAAACACGGCTTACCATACGAAATCGTCACCGACAAGGAAGTCCAGAGCTTTGTATGAAAAATTATCATTTGTCGACACGGCTTACCATACAAAATCGTCACCGACAACGGCACTCAGTTAATGTCAGGTAATTTCAAGAGTTTCTGCGAACGATGGCAAATCCGCCTCAATTCCTCGACACCCCGATACCCGCAAGGTAACGGCCATGCCAAATCTTCGAATAAACTAATCATCGATGGCATCAAGAAACGCCTCAACTTAAACAAAGGAGCATGGGCCGACGAACTCGACAGAGTTCTGTGGTCACATCGGACAACACCCCGAGGCGTGACGAAAGCCACCCCTTTCTCCCTGGCATACGGGGTCGAAGCGATGGCGCCCGCCGAAGTAAACGTCACGAGCTTGAGGCATGGCAAAATTCCACACCTCGATACTCTCAATCATGACATGCTGATGGATGCTTTGGATCAGATCAAAGAAAGGCGAGACCAAGCTCTTCTACGAATCCAAAACTACCAGCATCAGATAGAAAGTTACTACAACAAACGCGTTTAGTCGCATCATCTCAGTCTCGGCGATCTAGTCTTGCAAAAGGTGTTCGAAAACACCAAGGAGTGGAAAGCAGGCAAGCTAGGGACGAAATGGGAAGGCCCCTACAAGATTACCGAGATCGTCCAACCCGGTGTGTACCGATTGGAAACATCAAAAGGCGACATCGTGCCGCGCGCATGGAACTCGAAAAACCTTAAAAAATATTACGACTAAAAAAAGAGTAAATGCGCCCACAAGGCCACTTTTACCCGACCAAAACAAACTACGAATGGCTTGATCCCTTATCGGGGTACGTAGACAGCCCCTCCTCTGGGTCCCAGCTATAACTACCACCTAATCCCTTTAGGGAGAGAGTCGGGGACGAACCGACAAGGACGAGGAAATGCTACTCTCATAAAAGTCATTTTTACTCGTCACAACGATGCTGACGACCAAGCAGGACTAAACTCACCGGACTTTGGATCGCAAACCAGCACTCACACCCGCACAAAGGAATACGTCCTGATCAGACACATATCCGAGTGCATAGACCGTATCAGACTTAACAACGGTTCAGGCAATAATTCTCGTTCCCTTTGAAAATTTCTCAGCAGGTTTGGCCAACCGGAGACTGACAAATTACTTCAACGCAGAGCGAGAACCATTATTTCGTGCAAGTCCCTACAGTCGGAATATCGACTAGAGGATTTTTTGATAATTCTGGTCGACAAGCGACTAACCGAATTACTTCGGTTACGGATGTACTTCAATAATTCTGGTCGACAGAAGACTAAATGAATTACTTCAATTACGAATGAACTTCGATAATTATGGTCGATAGACGACTAAACGAATTACTTTGATTAAAAATGCACTTTGATAATTCTGGTCGACAAGCGACTAAACGAATTACTTCGATTACAAATGTATTTCGATAATTCTGGTCGATAGACGACTAAACGAATTACTTCGATTAAAACCGCATTCTGATAATTCTGGTCCAAAAATGACTAAACGAATTAATTCGATTTAAAATGTACTTCGATAGTTCTGGTCGATAAACGACTAAACGGATTACTTCGATTGCAAACGTACTTCGATAATTCTGGTCGATAGGCGACTAAACAAATTACTTCGATTAAAAAAAATCGTACAAGGATGGAAATATTTCACAACATACAACAGCCCTCAGAACGTTAAGGAGACAAAGAAAAGATACAACAAAAAAAAAAGGGGGGGGGGGGGGGAAACAGCGACAGAATCTTCAGCCATGAGATTCGTGGGGATTGCCTCCGGCTTGGTCATTCCTTGGGGAGGGATCCTTCAGCACCATCGCTGCAGGTTCAGGAACGCCGACGCTCTGGAATTCTTCTAGCTCCACGCCAAGGGTCCTGGCCTTGTCACTTTCCAGAGGCTTGTGTGTCGTCCCCTCACTTAAGCCAAGGCCGGAGTCCCCCTCTCCCTCTGAGATCTCAGAGGCTTCAGAGACTTCAACTATGGCGCCATCGCCTAAAGGCACTCCATGGGAACGTCATGGAGTCTGGAGATTAACAGCCGTCCTATGGTCGATAAGGTCAGCATTAGATCCGAACGGGTCCATCCCGGCCAAGAGATCTTTGTCGACGAAAGGTGACTCCAGAATTAACAGAGACAGAGAGAGATCAGAGTCGGGAATGCTTCCGATTTCTAGACGGGTGGCTTCCTCCTTAAACTTCTCCTCCTCAGCGGCAAAGAAATCTATAGTCTCCTGCGTAATCTCACCACCTCTTCTTTTCAGCATTTGCAGACATTTCCTCGTCCCAAAAGCCTGGCTGTAGAGGCATTGTGCCGTGTCAAAGGCATCGTAACGAGACTCCCTCTCGCGAATGTTGTTGAATCGGCGATTGCATTTAGCAATCATAGCAGTCTGCACCGAACCCGCTCTTGGGTGACCTCGAAGCTGCGAGAGTCCCTGAGGCGAGCAACCTCCACGGCATGCCTCTCCTCGGAGTCGGCTCTCTCTCGATCTAGCTCTGCCTTCTCCAACGCCAACACGGTTTTCTCCTTGTCAAGCTCCGCCATTGCCTCTCTAACTGTCCCAAGCTCACTCTCGAGGTTGTCGGCTCTCCTCTCTTTGGTTCTACTCCTGGAAAGGGCGTCGTCCCTTTCACGAGAAATCTCCTCAGAAAAGATCCTCATTTCTTCCTTCAGAGAGATGATGTGCTTTTTCTTCACCTGCACTTTCTTCTCGGTTTTCCCAAGAAGAGCATACGTTGCCTTTATCTCGGTGTCATACTTCTCCACCAAGAAGTTTGTGCTTCCACTAGCCTGTACGACAAAAGGATTATCAGATGACGCCTTGTTGTGGAACGATCCGAAAAATCAAAATAGAAATAGGGATACTAGAAGACATACTAGCAGTTGGTTACAGGAGGCGTCGATATAGGCAACCCTGAACATCAGCTCATCTACGGCCGGCAAATCCCCAGGGCCTCCCCTGATCTGACGAACCAGGTTGGCACACTCTGGCCCGATAAGTATCAACAGGATCTCAGCATCATATGAGAAAGAGACTTGGTCAGGAAAGGAAATCTTGGGAGTCCGAGTAACGACCCTCCGCGAGTCTCGGCCAGCCGTTGGGTCTACTTCTCGGGCCGGGTCAGTCCCTATCTCAACCTGACAATCATAAGGGGTAATTTCCCCCTAAACACGGACCTCAGGCCCCGACTCGTTCCTCTTCTTCTTCTTTTTGTTCCTCCTTTTCAGCTCGTCGGAGGCTGGTTCTTCACGCTCGTACTGGGAGTTGGGCGCGTCTGTATCTTTCTTAGGAGAGGCCAATTCCTCTCTCTCGTCCCCTCCGGCGGAGACTCTTCAGCCCAGTCCAACCGTCGTGTCGCCACGATAGCTCGGGAATTTATCTGCACTAAACTCTGCTCCTTTCCCCGTGATCTTCTTCTTCTTCTTCTTCTTAGGGCGTTCTCCCGACTGTGACTCTCCAGCACCTCCAATCGCATCCAAAGGATTCCTAACGATGGGCATTTCATCTCGACGCCTTTTCTCGCTCGTCGTCTTCGGCGTAGAAGCCTTCTCCCCAATGCCCGCAATACGATGGCCCACAGCGGATCGAGAACCCGTAAATTCCGATCCATCCAACCCCATCCCGTCTATCATCAACATCAATCCAGTCCGAGATGTGGCCAGCTGATCTTCTATGACAGAACTTAGATCCGGCAGCTCTTTCATCTTCCTCCCCCTCGTCACCAACTGTTGCTCCCCTTTCGTGAAAAGCGACAAGCGCTTTCTGCCCGAAATAACTTGAGCAGGCAGGTCGGAAACCCAATCACATGCATACAACTGAAGTTAAGGGGAGAAAATCAGTAACCAAAATATTTATATATTTCGAAATGCGGCTTAAATCTCGACGAATCCTTTCCTCGCTAATCTCAGGCCAGCGTTGGTGACTCAGCGCTGCTAAGGCTCGTGCATTGTCAAAGAAACCTTCGGGATAATCGACTGTATTTGGATGGTCAACTGCACGACAAAAAAAACAGTCAAAATCACGTCATAAACTCTTATTGGAAGGCAACTATCTACTAATGCGCCAATTCCAAAGAACTCTGGAGTCGTGGCTCGGCAGTTCTTCGAACGCGAACTTGTCAGACTTCACATAGAAGTAACAACACTGACAATCAGGGGTCTTGTTCGGATAACCGGTCAGGACGTTGTAATTCGGCCTCATCTTCATCGAGAAAAGACCGTCTGGCATCGGCTTGATAAAACATAACTCCTCGAGGGCTCAAACGCTCAGAGATATGTCGATCTCAGCTGCCATCACCAATAATGCCACCGTTATACGAAACGAACCGTTTAGGAACTGATTGATAGCCACGTCCCGACGAAACACATAAGAGGTAATGAGACGATGGATGGGGAACCACAGCTTCGTGTCGCATTGGAAATAAGACTC
Source organism: Moricandia moricandioides (assembly GCA_905132885.1). Taxonomy (NCBI): domain Eukaryota; kingdom Viridiplantae; phylum Streptophyta; class Magnoliopsida; order Brassicales; family Brassicaceae; genus Moricandia; species Moricandia moricandioides. The sequence goes on from CAJHQQ010002452.1 coordinate 50,213, forward strand.
GTAGACGCACTTGTAGCCCACAGGTGGCGACCAGGGTCTCTGGGTGTGCGTAGGGATAAGAAACGTCACGCCCACCGCATTTCACTCCCTCGTCTCCCCTACATTCTTCCACGATTGTCCCTCCACCTCTTCAGGACGAAGATAACGGGGAGGGATAACCGGGAGATCGACAAAAAGCCCACCGGGGCAGTAGCGTACTAGAAAAAAATCGGGATGCACGCCAGAATCGCTTGGATCGTCCGATTCAGTGGGAACGTCCAATGCGTCGTTCCCATCATCTTCACCTCTGAAAAGTCTCTCCGCATCGGCGACTAACATCCTCTGCTCTAGGCTCATATTCGATGTATCCATCACCGCGTCCCGATGAACGAGACTGAATTCGTCAAGTGTTTCCTCTTCGACCGACAAACCCCTGACGGGATTCGGAGAGGTGGCCACGTTTTTCCCTTTTTGTTCTCGAGACAATTTCTTTGTCGGTGCCATAATCCTCGGAAGAGTTGTCCTAACTTGGTTTCTACGACGATAACCTAGAGAGAGAATTAGAAAGCAGAGAGTATAGAGAGAGAAACGATACCTTCGCGAGCATAGAAGAATGAAAAGAGAAAGGCGAGACCTTCTATTTATAAGGGAGGGGGAAGCGCGCACTCCAAAGATAAAATAATTAGGTCTAGGGAAACCTAATTGGGCCCTAAGAGCCCCTCTGATGCTTTCCAATCTCGCGACCCCTCGACTTCCGGCATAAATGGGCCTAAGCCCCATTAAAAACCCATTCCCATTGACGACCTTTCGACTTCTCATGACCTTTCCAATTTTCCAGTGTAGATCCATTAAAGAACGCTCCTTCCCGACGCCAACGTTGGTAGAAGGGACGTAAACTTAAAAGGCTATGAATTCTCGGCCTTCCGACAATACTCCGAACAAGTACTCGCTTCGCTCCCGCATTCACCGGCAAACCAAATCTGTAACGATCCTATTGCGTCACCGACGAACGGCATGAAGGTAATCGAAAGCTGTATTAAAAGAGCCGAAGATGTGTCTCAACCATCCTCTCGCCAAACCTAGTACTCACGAAACGTGACCCAAAAATTCACTGAGATCGTCCTGAACATCAATAAACTAAGCGGGGTCTTAATGTAGGAGGTGGATTTCACCCTCTACAAGGCCCGTGAAGTACCTGGCTTGCCCCATCAAGGAACTATCCGATCAGCTCGGCTCGTCACTAATAGCGGTCGGCTCGGCTGTTGTATACTTTTAGCCGAGAAAGGCTATTTCCAGTCGACTCGCTGGGATGACCAGGAATGGGGGGCTTGGCGACTAGCTTCCTCGGCCTGGACATTCGGCCCGACGAGTAAAAAGCCCAATAAGGACTGATGCAATTAGGGCATCCTCAAATGGTTATAAAAGGAGGCAAGATGGCCGACTTGGGAGGGGGAGTTTTTGAGAGCACTAGTCACTTTCTCTTGTAATAGATACATCTTCAATATAAATAAAACATCTTTGTGACAAACCCATTGACGAGTTTCAGTCTTTCCGTCTAAACTCGGTTCAAACATTCACGGCGAATTTCACTCAGTCTTTCACTTTCCTTAAACGAAACACATCGATTCTCCGATTCTCCCATTGTACGTCAACATCGATTGTTATGACACAAACAAAAGGAGGCATTCAAAACCCTTCCCCTTTATCAAATTCCGAAGTAACTGTCGACAATCAAGAAGTAACCTTACGAAAAGAAGAAGAAAGAGCAGGGGAAGGAGAAACTGAAGAAGAAGAGACTACAAGAAAAAAAATGGATCACAGAGACAGATGGAGAAGAGGTAGAAGAAGCTAGAGTCTCCAACGATTCAGAAGAAACCTAGAAACAACGGTATGTAGTTGAAGGGATAACAATGTAGAGTGGGATAACAACTCTCAAGATCAGTCATGCGCTTACTCGTGTAAAAGATGGGTCATTGTTCGCTGTGGTCATCTTGAACGAGGACACTGCTAACGGCTATCGAAGAGACAGCGATGTAAAGCGCAAGAGTGTCGCCATTCTCCGGTTTAGACAATACGGGGGGAAAGGTCAAGTATTGTTTCAGCTGAGTGAATGCCTCTTCACATCTCTCGTCCCAAACGAACTTTTTATTTTCGCGTAATAGATCGTAGAATGGAAGGCACTTATCAGTCGATGGGGATATGAATCGGTTTAGCGCTGCAATCCTGCCGGTTAACCTTTGAACTTCCTTACTATTCTTTGGGCTGGGAAGGTCGAGTATAGCGGAAATCTATTTGGAGTTGGCTTCGATTCCCCCGTACGTTACAATATAGCCAAGGAATTCCCCTGACATTACGCCGAAAGTGCATTTAGTAGGGTTCAATTTCATGCCGTATCCGTTGAGCGTTTTGAAGCAGCCCTGTAGATGCTCTAGATGGTCTGCCGCGTGAAGCAATTTTACCAGCATATCGTCGATATATACTTCCATCGAAGTTCCTAACCTGTCGGTGAACATACGGTTCACGAGCCGTTGATAGGTTGAGCCGGCGTTCTTGAGCCTGAAGGGCATAACTTTGTAACAATATGTCCCCCGATCAGTGATGAAGGCCGTTTTCTCGCGATCGTCAGGATGCATCATTATTTGGTTGTAACCGGAGAAGGCGTCCAGGAAAGTAAGAGCTCATTGCCGGCTGTCGATTCGACAAGTCTGTCGATATGGGGGAGCGGGTAGTTATCCTTGGGGCATGTCTTATTAAGGTCGGTAAAGTCGACACAAACACGTCATTTTCCGTTCTTCTTCTTGACCACTAAGGTGTTTGCCAGCCATTCGGGGTATCAGACTTTGGTGATCGAGCCAGCTTCGAGTAGTCGTTCGACTTTCTCATTTACTGCTTTTGACTGTTCCGGGCCGAGCTTTCGTCGTTTCTGCCAGATCGGCTGAAAGGTAGGGTCCACATTCAGCTCGTGCGTGATGATGGCTGAGTCGATGCCGCGCATGTCCGAAGTTGTCCAGGCGAAAGTAGAGGTATTTTGTTTGAGGAATTCGACGATCTTCCCTTGCAATTCATGGGGGAGGTAGGCGCCGACCATGACGACTTTGCTCGCGTCTGCGTCATCGATGGATACTTCTGAAATCTCTACTTTTTGCGGATAAGATTTGTTGGTTTGTGCCCACTCGCCAGTTCGTTACGGGATCGAGTTGACGTGAGATGTCGATCGTTGAGGCTTGACAGTGGTGATCAAGATATCTCGCGCAGCTTGCTGGTCTCCTCGAAGCGTATGAATTTTTCCATCTGGCCCAGGGAATTTAATGCATTGGTGGTATGTCGATGTGACCGCCTTCATTGAGTGTATCCACGAGGTGCCAAGAATGACGTTGTATGGGACCTCCGTGCTTATGACCAAAAATTTGACTACACGGGCAACTCCGCATGCGTACACCGGTAGGTGTATCGTTCCTGTCATTAACTCGGAAGACCCATTAAAACTGATGAGGGATCAGGAAGAAGGTTTCAAATCATGTAGGTCGATCCCCATTGTTTCAAGGGTGTTGTGGAAGATGAGGTCAACAGAGCTGCCGGTGTCTATCAGTACCCTGGTAACGTCGCATGTGCTGATCCCGAGTTCCACGAGAAGTGGATCATTATGCAGCATATGGACGCCGATGGTGTCTGCGGCCGAGAATGTGATCGGCAGACCATTCTCGGGCCGAGTGGGCCATTTCTGAGAAGTGACTGCTCACCGGCGATAATCTTTAATTGATCGCACAGAGTCTCCGCAAGGGGGTGAGCCGACCATAATTACAATGAGTCCCAATTGATGCTGATTTCGTTTTGCTTGTATTGCAGTCCGCAGGTCACTGGGCGTTGGAGCAGAATTTTGCACCATGGACGACTTGGCACGCTGGAGATTTCTTCGTAATTCGCCATCTTTTTGTCGGTTGAGCTTATTCGCAGGTCGTCTGCGCCGGAGTTAAGCTTGTCGCGCAGGCCAAAGACGTGGGAGTCTGTTTGTAATACGGGTGTGGATGCGAGAGTAAGTTTCTTGGCTCTTGACGCATTTAGGAACATCCGAAGATCGGAGTCGTTATCGGGAGAACCTTCGTCGGTAGCGGGCTTACAATTCAATCGAAAACGTAGATCATCGCTTTGACAGTACATCATCGTTTGTCGAGTTAACCGTGTTCGCATGTCATCGCTCTGTAGTGGCAGATCATCGTCGGATGAGTCTTCTTGTTGGGCAAAAATTACTTCAACGTGCCTACGGTTTCTCGGTTGCTCTTCGTCGGCAGAGGTATCATCTTTTTCTCGCTCGGAAGGCGAGATCGCGTCTCCTTTATCGCGAGGGCCACCTTGCGGGGTTTTCCGTGTGGACGTTGAGCCTTATTTTCCTTGTTTTTGCTCCAGCTTTTATTGTTCTTGGGACTTTGCTAAAGGAGGCGAGCAACGCTTCGTAGAGCTGCTTACACTCCTTGGTGTCGTGGACTCTGATCTTGTGGTATACACAGTACTTGGTTAGATCGACTGAGTTCGAAGACGCGGAGGGAGCTTGGGATTTATTGTTTGGTTCCCTTTCCCAGTTGTTCCAACCTTTTTCTCGAACGACAACGGTGGAGGATGGTGGGTTATCCTCATCGACAACGTATACGAAACCTTTATTACGGTCATTTCTCTCGGCGGACGCATGTTGGCGCGGCTCTTGTCGCGTGTCGATTGTTTTAGACGGTATGTGCTTCGATGCGTTCTGCTTGCTGAAGATCGCTCGGGTGTCTTCTTCATTTTTTCAAGGGTGTTGTGGAAGATGAGGTCAACAGAGCTGCCGGTGTCTATCAGTACCCTGGTAACGTCGCATGTGCTGATCCCGAGTTCCACGAGAAGTGGATCATTATGCAGCATATGGACGCCGATGGTGTCTGCGGCCGAGAATGTGATCGGCAGACCATTCTCGGGCCGAGTGGGCCATTTCTGAGAAGTGACTGCTCACCGGCGATAATCTTTAATTGATCGCACAGAGTCTCCGCAAGGGGGTGAGCCGACCATAATTACAATGAGTCCCAATTGATGCTGATTTCGTTTTGCTTGTATTGCAGTCCGCAGGTCACTGGGCGTTGGAGCAGAATTTTGCACCATGGACGACTTGGCACGCTGGAGATTTCTTCGTAATTCGCCATCTTTTTGTCGGTTGAGCTTATTCGCAGGTCGTCTGCGCCGGAGTTAAGCTTGTCGCGCAGGCCAAAGACGTGGGAGTCTGTTTGTAATACGGGTGTGGATGCGAGAGTAAGTTTCTTGGCTCTTGACGCATTTAGGAACGTCCGAAGATCGGAGTCGTTATCGGGAGAACCTTCATCGGTAGCGGGCTTACAATTCAATCGAAAACGTAGATCATCGCTTTGACAATACATCATCGTTTGTCGAGTTAACCGTGTTCGCATGTCATCGCTCTGTAGTGGCAGATCATCGTCGGATGAGTCTTCTTGTTGGGCAAAAATTACTTCAACGTGCCTACGGTTTCTCGGTTGCTCTTCGTCGGCGAGGTATCATCTTTTTCTCGCTCGGAAGGCGGGATCGCGTCTCCTTTATCGCGAGGGCCACCTTGCGGGGTTTTCCGTGTGGACGTTGAGCCTTATTTTCCTTGTTTTTTGCTCCAGCTTTTATTGTTCTTGGACTTTGCTAAAGGAGGCGAGCAACGCTTCGTAGAGCTGCTTACACTCCTTGGTGTCGTGGACTCTGATCTTGTGGTATACACAGTACTTGGTTAGATCGACTGAGTTCGAAGACGCGGAGGGAGCTTGGGATTTATTGTTTGGTTCCCTTTCCCAATGGTTCCAACCTTTTTCTCGGACGACAACGGTAGAGGATGGTAGGTTATCCTCATCGACAACGTATACGAAACCTTTATTACAGTCATTTCTCTCGGCGAACGCATGTTGGCGCGGCTCTTGTCGCGTGTCGATTGTTTTAGACGGTATGTGCTTCGATGCGTTCTGCTTGCTGAAGATCGCTCGGGTGTCTTCTTCCATACGAATGAAATTATTGGACCGGGCGATTGCGTCTTGGAGGGAAGTCGTCGGGTGCTGGTATAAGTCGTCACAAAATTTTGAGTGGACCCATAAGGTATTCATCAAGGCCTCGACGGCGATGTTATCGGGTATGTTAACAATTGAAACGACTACTTTGAACGTTTCCATAAAGTCGCGGAGACTATGAGTCGAAGATTGAGACATTTGCCATAAGTCAGACGTTGTCGCTCCTTGCCGAGTAAACATTATATAATTTTTTAAGAAGGCCGTCGAAAGATCGCAGAAGCTATCGACGGAGTTTTCTGGGAGCCGCGAGAACCACGTCAGCGCTGGCCCAGTGAGGCTTTCGACGAACAAATGGCAAAAACCGGCCTCCTTTTCGTTGTCAGCGAAGTTGGCTCTTCCCATCACTATATTGAAAGCCTTCATGTGATCCGTGGGATCTGACTCAACGGAGTGAGGGTAGACGGAACTTTTCTGTAGAGAGAAGTCGTACATCGCTAATGCGGCAGGAGAACGGTGTTCTGGACGTTGTTGCGAGGACCCGATCGATTTGAGGGGCAGAGCTCGTGACGTGGTGGATCTTTGAGCTTATTTCGGAGAGAGAGAGTTTAAGAGCCGCGATTTCTCGAACACTAGCTAGATCTGACCCTCCTCGGTTATGGGCCTCGTTCGCGAGTACGGTGCCTGCGACGTCGGAGTTATGTTCCTCGATTCCAGTCGCTGGGTCAGTGTGAAATAGCTGATGACGTATCGTCGGGAGGTTACTGGTTACGCCGGAAGGGGGGGGGGGGCGAGAGCAGATACCAAGGCAGCCAGTTACACGTTGGTGGCCTTCTGAATTTCTTCCTGTTTTGTGAGACGCGCCATAACGGTGTCCATGAACTCCGTTGGAGCCTGTGGCGCAACGTCGGGAGTGGGCTCTGGTTCGTTCCCGGAGGTGGAACTTGGGTGAGTCATCTGAATTATTTGCTTTGTGACGGCCCCATGGTGGGCGCCAATTGTTTGAACATATTTTTCACAGAGGGGACAAAACTCGTCGGTGGGTTGTTCCCTTTTCTCTTTATTGCTGATTTGTTCAAATGAAAGAGAAAATATACAAGCAGAAGATAAAAGGTGCTAAAACACTACAAGAGAAGTCAAAACCCTAGTTCTCGTCGTCTCTCCTCTACCCCAATTTGGCTCGTCCTGGCCTTCTCCTTTATACCCTCCAACGAATACCTTAGGTTAACTCGCCTTAATTGGCCTGCGCTCATCGGGCCGGATGGGCTGGCCGATGAAATGCTGCTCCAAGCCGAATTATCCTTGGTCGCTTCAAGGAGTTGGCCATTGGTCGCTTTAGCCGGCTAAAAGTAGTCAGCAGCTGAGCCGAACGCTTTTAGCCGCGAGCCAAACCTAGTGATCGAATCATGATGGGCCAGGCCGGCTATTTCGTGGGCCCGTGGGGGAAGTAATCCTTGTCCTACAGGTATGTGTTCCGTTTTTCTATGGAGTTGCAGGTTATAACCTCAGAAAATGCACTTTCCTCCAAACCAAGTATATGAAAGTAATTAAGATTTCAGAAAAGTAATTAAGATAAGTAATATAATGGACAAGCTGAATCAGATGAAGTTAGGATGGTTCTACGAGTACCCACATTTCAAGCATTTCTTTCATTTGAAAAAGCCATAACATAGGTGAAAGGGAATGTAGGTGCTCGTTTTTCGGACAACTGGTGTATAGAAGAGGAATGAGTTATGGTTTATTGTGACGGCGTTCCAATCTGATTCTCGCAACTTGAACTCATCTCGGACTATGCTACCATGATTATCTCGAAAAGTATGAGAGGATGGGTAGTACATCCTTTATCGAGAAGAATTTTAAATCGGGAAAAAGATTACATTTGATTATGTCGAGAAAAATCAGTTGTCAATGAAAGGGCCTTGCTCCGAGGTGGCAGTACTGTACTTTTTATCCAATTCCATCCTCGGATCCGTAAAGTCTGAAAAGATTCACCTTTTGTGAAATTTTTTCCTACGAGTTGTCAAGATTCGTACAAAAAGTTCCCATGAGGGAGTTTCGCACTCGATCACAACCTGAAGATGTGTCTGGGTTATTGGAGAAATGCAAAGGAGTTGTGGGGATAATTCATTGGGTAATTCCAAATTTCACTATTCTTTTGGAGGTATTCCTAATATGTTTATCGTAGTTTTCAAACTTGGTACAAGGTAAGTAAGCTTTGTTAACTATGATGTTGTATTTGTTGCGTTTGGAATTTGAGGCCATTCCAGTTTTGAAGAACCATTACCGTCAAAAGGTGGATGATGCATAGGCTGATTGCTTGTAGATGTGCAAGATGAAGTACAAAAACGTTGGTGGAACCAAGGCTTTCATTCTTAAAGAATTAAGTTGGAAACTTTACAAAATAAGGTAATATATTTTATATGTGTAAATTAAATATCACTATGTTTAATTGTATTTGATTTAAATTTTGTTTTTGTATTCATAGGATATTTAGAGTATTTAGGAAGCAACACCCGTTGAGAATTTTTTTTTGAGAAAAAAACTATGTGATATGTTGTATTTTTCACACATTGTATATGTGCTTTCTAGATCGTTTTCAGTTATTTCTAGAGTTTTCTCAATTCGTTTTGAGTCATTTCAGGTATGAAATAGGGCAAATTGCTAAAGGGGAGACACATGAAGAAAAAAAAATGAAATTTGGAAGTTTTCTGCTGCTGAGCACCCATACATGAGCTACCACCTGCTTGCTTCCGAAAAATATGGAAACTTCTGAGATATTTCGGGATTTGCCCTAGATACTCTATTTTTCTCACCCTAGCAGTCGCCGCCTCCCTTATTAAAGCCCTGTCATCTCTATTTTTGAACTTTACCTTAGTTTTTACACAAGAAAATTGTTGAGACTTGTTTTTGGGAGATTTAGCTATTCTTGTAAGGGTGAAGGCTTCTCTTCATCGTTTTTAGAGAAGAACTCCCTGGACCATCTCTTTATTATTGAATCGTCTATGTATTATTCAGTCATGATTTGCGTGTTTCTTTGTGTGTTGAACGAGTAGTCGATTTGCTTAATTTAGGGTGTTAGGGTGTTGGATCTACGAGCTGAACATAGATAAGTTATCCATTGATTATATTTATTCACTTTTGTTCTTAATGTTTACATTAGATTGATCGCCTAGTATTCTAGGTTGACCTATTCATCGAACGTTAAATAGGTTGCTAGACATAACTTGAATAAGCTTTGCATCTCTAGCCGGCAAGAGTAGATGTTAGTGTGTATTGTGAACCTATCAGACTCGACCTCTAATGCTCGTGGTCGTGCTTCAGCCCAAACGAGAATTTAGGACTGCTGAGACCGATCGACAAAAGGGAGCTGCACCATGAAAGTGGGTTGTTCTATCTTGAGTATTCCGAGTTCTAGACTAGTTTCCAACTGAAGTTGAATAATCTTTTGGCTCAATAGTATCCAGCGCCCACATTAAATTAGCCTAGGCTAGCATCCTTATAACATGAATTCAAACCACCCTGCTCTTTGTTCCTTGCTTTTGTGAATTTCCAGTTTAGAATACTCGATTGTTTTAGCTTGAAATTGAACCCATAAAAAGTAAAGTGTAAACTGGTCCTCTGGAATTGAATCATAAATATTAGAACAACCACTGCTAACTTGACAGTAGCAAGATCCAATTTTAATGTATCAAGTTTGGCGTTATTGTCGGGGACCAGCTTTTTACCTTTACTTTCGACGATTTTTCTAGTCTAAGACCTGTAACTTACTTTACCTTTTTGCTTTCAGATAATGTTCCAGGTGTATGCCCAGTAAAAACAATCAAAGCAACATCTCAAGTCCATTAATCACACTTAGCAATGAGGAGCTAGCAAGGTTGGAACGAACCAACTGACAACAAACAAGGCCGACCAACGCCACAATGGGCGACTACGACAATAAGGATGACCTCGTTGCCGCAATACAACAGATGCAACAACAGATGCTCCAGATGCAGAAAACCTTCCAAGCGCAGCATCAGGCTGCTCAACAAGCCGCGGAGCAAGCTACTCTGATCGGAGAGAAAAACCTACTGCGTAACTTCCCTGCTACGCGCTCTAACATTGCTCCACCACCATGTACCAGGCAAAACTTTGAGATAAAGCAAGCCATGATAAACCTGGTACAGAAAAATGTTCCATGGGTTACCAGCTGAGATGCTAATTGAGCACATTGAAGATTTTGAAGAAATCTACGGCATGACTCGCTCTAATAGATTGTCGCCTGATTTTGCCAAATACATGTTGTTTCCATTCTCGCTAGCTGATAAAGCTTCGCGATGGCTGAAGTCACATCCTACTGCCTCTCTCACTACATGGGAACAAGTCAGAGCAGCCTTCTTGAGCCTCTTCTACACGAAGGCAAAAACAACTGCTCTCAGGAACAAGATCTCCTCTTTCAAGCAACATGCTAATGAACCATTTAATGAAGCATGGGAGAGGTTCAATGATACCCTTAGGGAGTGTTGTCATCACGGATTTGATAATGATCACATTCTGGGAATCTTCTATGATGGTGTGGACTGGGAGTTCCACAATTCTCTAAACTCTGCGAGCAAGGGAGATTTCATGACTCAAACTACTGATGGAGCATTCGAGCTGATAGAGAACATGGCTGCTAGCTCATCGAACAAGAACCCATAGACTGATCGCTCCATGGATCAGTAGCATTGATACCCAGTGGAAGGATGAGCTAACCGCCAAGGTCGACCTGTTCCTCAAAATTAAAGAAGGGCAAGTCTTGTTCATGGAGGAAGCTACACCCGAGCAAATAGCCCAAGATCTAGCCGCAGACAGTGGAAAGAAAGTAGAGGTTCACCAGGAAGTCCTCTACATCAACGGTCAAGGGTGTGTTCAGAACCGGAACTACTACCAGAACCCCAACTACAAGAACAACTCTAACCTGCTCTCTTACCAGAACAACAATGTAGAGAAACATGCGGATCAAGCGCAGAGCAACCAAGCACAAGGTGCTAATCAGCAAAGAGGTTTTCCCCAGAATTTCCATGGTAAAGCCTTCATCTTCAGTACAGCTCATAACTGTTTCTAAAGCCAGAACCAAAACCAGAGTCAGCAGAAGCAACAGAGAAACCAACAGACTACTCTAGTTACCTCGAGCGGTCCCCATGATGAGCTGAAGGTTTTGGGGAATATGATGCACCAGCTGCTACAGAGCCAACATGTACAGGTTAAGACGTTGACTCAGGCTACCACAGAGATCAACACCAGAATGGACAACATGTTCACCGAGCTGAACACTAAGTACGACAATGTGAGCAGCCACATGCGCAAGATCGACATTGCTCTCGCTCAAACAGCTGAGAGCGTCAAGAGGCAACAAGGAACACTACCTGGAAAGACTGATAAGAATCCAAGGGATTGTAACACAGTAGAGTTGAGGAGTGGGAAGCAAATTAGTGATCCGGTATCTAGGAGATTGACTGCGGCAGAGAAGGGAAAACAAAAGAATCAGAGCAACCCGCAGAAGATGCTCCTAACGTGGAAGATGATGTAGAGCAATATGCTGAAGCCGAATCAGCGGTTCCCAAATCAGCTGGTGAGACTACCCCTACTCGATTTTACACCCCTAAGCTCAACAAATAATGGAGCGAGCTAAAGGCTTCGAAGGTGAAATTAAAATCCCTACCCGCAGGGGCTCATGTTTGCTTTCTTGGGTCCGAATTCCACATATCCAGTTATTGTTAACTATGAACTTAATAATGTGGGAACTACCCTGCTCTTGTGTGAACTTTGAAAATATCGTAAGGTATTGTGATATTCTCTAGCTGACATTCCTGAAATTACCCCTCACTTGTGCATGCATAGAATACATCTAGAAGACGATGACTTCTGTAGAGAATCAGAGGAGGCTAAACCTGAATCTAAAAGATGTTGTAAAGAATGAGATAATGAAAATTTTTTGGGGTCAAAATCGGTAACGACAGAATCAATGCTAGAAAACTCCCGATAAATATTTCTTATCTAAAAAGAATTATAAATGTAATACAAAAGCTTTGTGTAATTTAAAAGAAAGAAGTTATACGACAAGTTCCCGGATAAGATGGTCCGAACCAAACAAACGACTGTTGGGGATTACAACGATCATCTTGAAATCAACGTCTAAAATTGTGTTTATGTGCGAAAGCTTTCTTGACACAATCTCGAAAAAAGTTCCCGAGCAAAGGACTCGAGAGAAATGGAGCACGAGACCAAACAAGTATTCGAACTCCCCCCCCCCCACGACGAGTTGGACCAAACATAAACCAGATTTTATGCCTTCCGTTGAACCTCGGCGGATCCACCCCTTGTTTTGTCTCGATCGGAGTTACCGTTGGAACTTTAGGATAAAAACCACGAAGACTCATTTTCCCGAATGAAGTTCATGGTTATCGTATAAATGGCAACGGTTAAATCAACACCACAGTTGTCTAAACTATATGAGAATTATGAAATTCCTAGCTAAAGCGACGTCGTATCATTAAACGTTCTTTCGAATAAATCGTAAAAATGTTTAAGTCAAAAAACGGCCCAATGAGGCATGGAACGCGGCTAAAGAACCACTTGCGATTTCATACGAAATTGAGCCCAGCAATGTTATCACGGTGTATCTTTACTCGCAGAAGAAGATAAATTTCGCAAAATTGGAAGATAAATATCAAGTTTCCAAGATAATGATGAAGATCGAGATAAAAAAAGGAATATTTCCGCGAAGCAAAAACTCGACTTAGGGGCAAAAAAGGAAAGGGGAACTGACCCAGAAGGCATATATAAGGGGATCTAAAGCTAAAGGCGCAGAGGATTCGAAGATTTAGGCATAGAGAAGCTATGTTAGCTTATAAGAACTTAGAACATAGGTGGATAAAAGAACATAGTTTTACTCAGAAGTTTCTCCATCTTTGTTCAACGATTCTGATTTCCTTAGACTCTACAACTCATTGCACTTATAAACCCTAAGCTTTATTCTCGACAAGCTCGGTTTCTATGATTGGCACTCGATTACCAGACGAACTTTCTAGTAGTTCGATCTCTTGGTCCACTCTTTTAATTGAACTACGTCCGACTTGATCCTAGAAAGGGGTACGTAGGCAGCCTTTCTTAAGGCCCAGTCCCAAATCCCTCAAATCTTTTTCGTCTTTTGCTAAGCGAGTTGCAGCAACATAGGTTTCTCTCGACATAGGTGGTAGAGCTAGCAAACTTAGTCTCGATTTACTGCTTGTGGTATATGAATTCCTTTGTGATCACGTTTCCAAACAAGCTTCATGTACGCTTTTGTATCTGGAGCGCACGTACGCAAATTAGATATAAGGATCTATTGTTTTCTAAATTCATTTTGTTATCTTTTCATGTTTTCCAAGTTTACTCGATTACTTGTCGTTGGCTCTCGTAGAGAATCCGGGACCTCAGGGAAATTTAGGGTTTCTTGACTTTCCTTAATTTACGGAAATTGACGGTATGAATTTTGGTTCCCATAGTTTGGCGCTAGAAGGAGGGGGGGGAGGGTACAGATTAGTCTAACACATGGCCACAAAGCGCTTGATCGAAACAATGTATGGAAATACGAAAGACAATACCGCAGCTCATAAAACGCTTGTAAAACAACTCCAGAAGTGACTGCTCCCATCGTAAACCCTTATGCAAACTCCGCAGTGCTTGAAAAATTGAAAACCTAGTCGCGAGTTTTCGTCACAGGCGGAGCACCGCAACGAGCTTGCGATTTCTCTCACTAAACAGAAAGGGCAAGGATAAATCTATCAAACCCCGTGAAGTTCGTCTCATTACCGAGTTGGAAAAATCTCAGCGCATAAGGGTTCGACCAAAAGACGTTTTTCAAAACCTTTTCGGAAAAAAAAAACTTGCTCTCTCAGAAATTGTGGAGAAACCCTAGATTACTCACGGAGAAAGGAAGCACAATGACATGGTGTGTTTATTGTTCTAGCAGGGTATAAATATCCTAAGCAATTAACTATCAAATTAACACTTTATCCTAACACAAAAAATAATACTCTTGCCAAGAGAGATCAAGTGTGGTACTTAGGGATCGAATCCACAAAGAGCAATGACACACAATAGATTTCTTATTTCTAAAGACTAATCTAGGTAGATATATATATATATCAGTAGCAAATAATCAGTTTAAGGAAATATTTCTTATGAAGAAGTATAGATGAAATATGGAAATATGATAATAATGCAAATATAGAAATACG
>CAJHQQ010002453.1:0-64432 GCA_905132885.1 Moricandia moricandioides
TTTTCCTGGGAAAATATTAAATTTTATTCGAACAATGGCTAAAACATTTTTGAGAAAAAATATTAAAATTTGTAAAGAAAAAGTTTGGAATTTTCATGGTTTGATTTTTATATTTGAGATTATGTGGCTAAGTTGTTGGATTAAATTACATCAAATGGACATTAAGACTGCTTCTTAGTGGTGAATTAGAAGAAAAAAAATTATATGGAACAACTTATTGTCTATTTGATATGATCATGGGAAGCATCAGGACATGTGTTCAGTGTTCGAATCATATCTTCTCAACCAAAAGGAATTAACGCATGAAACCACCTGTAGTATATGCTCATCTCAATTACAAAGGTCCTAGAAGAAGAATCATATCAAACAGAGATCAGAAGAATGAGTTATTTAATTTACGAAACAGGCGATCTCCAGCTTACGCATTTTGGACCTGTGGACATGAATTCCAACCAGACTAGGATGAATCAAGCTACAAACTCAGTTTTCCTATAAATATCACAGAGCCCAACAAAGTGTATGCATCCCAAAACAATCAAAGACGATCAATCTTCGTCCTTAGCAAAGAGAGCATTTAATTATGTCGATTTCTCTCTCTTACGTGCACTTCAGAGTTTGAGTTTAACTTTCCTAGATGCTCTACATGTTGAGCTATTAATATGGATGTTTTTATGATGTATTTCTATATTTATAGAGCTCATTCTGATGAATAAAAAGTTAAGCCTTTGATTATTATTTTTGGAATCTTGAGAGTGTTTTCATTTTCTTTCAATGGTTGTAATATCCATTGATCAACTCGATCCGTATTGGTGTTTCATATTCAAGGAATCAACCCAATCCGTCCTGGTGCGTCATATCTAGAGCGTCAGCCTCATTGTCGTCTAAGTGTGTTATATCCTAGGGAATTGAGTTGGAATATAGGAGGCCTTCCGCATCCTACGTGTGACCATTCACTCAATATCCCTTGTCTTTGAAGCTTCATAGTTTCATAGCAGCAAGGTTTATCCCCTTTACCAACTTAGAGTGTCGACTCCTTGGGAGACTTTCATTACTATGTGGTAAAAAGATAGGATTGCAAAGTTTGCAAGCTCATATGTTTTATATATGGTTTAAAAACAATATTCTAAACACTAGTACCTTCGTTTTTATGGAGCTATAACATCTTATGAAGTTACTATGATCAGTGAAGACCACTATGTTTATGTCAAAAGCACTAGACACAGCTTTGTAATTCTATCTCTATATATCGATGACATTTTGTTTGTTGGAAATGACTTAGAGTATATCATAACCACTAAGAAAAGATTCTATCTCATTTTGAGATTAAGGATACATAATGTTGAAGTAGGATTTATCACATAAATCCAGCTCGCAAAAAGCCCAGTCGCAACAGACTGACAATGAAGATATTATCCATTGGAAAAGCCCAGGTATTCCTTCCCAAAGAGCTACCTCACAGTTTGAGGTAGCGAGCTCCGAATCTGCGGATAACAAGTAAGACCTGGTCATTTCGCAATCAATTGGTTACACAACATGCGGAGATCTCCAGAGCAAAACATTGCACGTGTTCCCTAGATACGCGGAGTAGTTAGAAACGATTTGATCAATATAAAAGACAAAACCAAGATCATTATCCAGCATGCACCATTGGACTTACCTGCCCGAGATCTAGATTACTTTATAACTATTGTATTCTCTTGTGCTTTGTTCTTTGTATTCATAGTATTCATTGTCATTAATATTACTCCAGTTCGTGCAAACTATCTTAGAGATTTAATAAGAGAGACCTTTCTCATTGTATACCTAAACCTTACTCTATTCACATTACACTGATTATAGGTTTTAGCCCCCACAATTTCGCACCATCTGTGGGGAGACAATAAAAAACATATATCTGACTCAAGAACCCGATCAAAGATATCAGTCAGAAAAAATGCATCAATCCATCCAACGAATTCATTCCAACCAAAGAGAGCATTTTCACCACCAGGGAACCAAGCAGCATTCTAACCCAAGAGAGCACTCTCTCGTCTATTCAGAATGTGCTCTAGATACTCCGGGAAATTGAGCTTCGCTTAGGCCTTGTGGTGGGTGTTCAAAAATTCTCATTCTTTGTTTCGGGTCTCTCACAACAGGATCTAGATACGATTGAAGTCTCTACAAGAATGCCTCATGGTGCTCTACCAGTTAGATACCTTGGATTTCTTTTAAGCATCAAACAGCTACAAATCATGTGAGGTATTGATTCAGCAGGTAAAAGGGACGTTAAACTCTTGGGGCGCTAGATCACTAAGATTTGACGGTCCCATACTACTAATCAAGGCTGTTATAGCTGGAATAAACAACTTCTGGTGCTCTTCTTTCATTCTTCCAAAGTCATGTATTAAAAGAATAAACAGCCTATGTGGATCTTTTTTTTGGAAAGGAAATGTTGATAGCCCGGGTTCTGCAAGAATATCATGGGAGACTGTAACTAAATCTAAGAGAATGGAGGACTGGGCACTGAGGACTTGGTTACTTAGAACAAAGCTTGTTGTTTAAGCTAGTTTGGTTACTCTTTTTCCAATCTGGATCAGTTTGGGTGGCTTGGTTCAAAATTGAGGTCTTAGATGGGGATCTAAGCAACTATTGGACAGGAAAGACAAATCAAAAATACTCATGGCTAGCTAATAAAATCATTAAGCTGAGAGGTGAGGTATACACCTGGATCAAGTTGTCTGTTGGTAATGGAAGATTGTGTAGATTCTTGACTGACAGTTGGTCACCTTATGGCTCCTTGGAGTCGTTCCTCCTCCGTGTAACAGACTCCGGCTTTGGGATCTCAACAACAACTACTCTCTCTGATATTTTTTCAATGGCCAATGGATCCTTCCTCCGGTAAGATATGATGAGTTTCTCAAAGTCCAAATTTACCTAACGACAATAGCAATTGGTGAGGAGGAAGATCACTATGAATGGGTTCTCAATGAAATACCCACTACTCGCTACTTGACTGGAGAGGTTTACAGAAAGCTGAGGAATGAGGAATAGGAAGTACCTTGGGAAAGTGTGGTTTGGATCAGTGGAGGCATCCCAAAGCATTAATTTCTTACATGGCTTTTTGTCCTAAATCGATACCCAACAAGAGATCGCCTTCTTAGTTGGGAGCTTCAAACTGACTCAACTTGCCTCCTTTGCAGTCGAGCAACTGAATCACGAGACCATATCCTTTTCCTTTGTCCTTATGCCTCGGAACTATGGCAAATTGTTGCAAAACAATGTGAGCTTACACATAGGAGGATATGGAGCAAATCAGTGATGCAGATGCAAAACTTACAGGGATCTCGACTCAGGAAGCGCCTCACTCATATCGGATGGCAAGCAACTATCTATTGACTTTGGAATGAGAGATTTACCCATTTAAATATAAGAAAGCCTTTAGTCAAAAAAAATACAAACATATATTAGTCATTATCTATATTTAAATTATGGGTCAAAGATACCAAAAATCGTTGTGTCTTATTGGTTAAATGCCTTGGGAAGTCGTCATAGTGTTGGGTTCTAATGACAGATCTAGATTTTTTTACCTTTGCTTGAATTTTAATTAACTCAAGGATCATGGGAGATAAAATACTGTGTGAGATTTACGGTAGAATTAAGAAAGATAATAATCAAAATATAGAAATTTCCATGTTTTCATTATTTCGGTGGAACATATAAACTACGCAGATTAGAACGATGAATAATCAGTGAGATATATATTCTTCCTCAATTAGATTTTAAGGTTATAGCTAAAACATGTTATGACACTACAACAAATATGGCTTTTTATAGCATACAGATAACGCTATTATATGGTATACATAGCGGTTTCATAAATGCTATGGAATCAGCCGCTATAATAGAGTACCTATATACGATAGCGTTTTGGGAGGACGCTATCGTAGAGTAGCCTATAATAGCGTTACGCTCTTGTTGTGTAAAGGTTATTTATTACACACTATTTGTGCTATAGAAAATTATATAACAGCTCTTATATTCTGCTGTATTAAACCTATTAATAGCTATTAATTTGTGTTGTTGTAAATGATTTAATAACTTTTTTATTTTGCTATATATTTTTGTAAAATAGCTATATTCTGTAGCCATCAATTACATTGTAGTAGCTTTACATTGGTGCTATTTGATGATGTGTCGCAGCAGTGGTATTGAGTTATGTATATTTGATTTATAGCTTCTATTTTGTGATATCAAGTCACTCTATCATGACTTATTTTATATGCTGTTTCGTTCAATAAAATAGCTTTTCGAAATACAATAACTGGTTCAGTATAAATACACCAAATTCTCATAAAGAAATCAACCAAGTCTGAAATTTAAATTCTCCATAATAGAAATACCATGTCATAATTAAGTTCAAAAGTAAGAACACAAGTGTCATTTGCACTAAGTACCATAAGTTTATAAGTTCATAAGTTCTAAAGCATGAAAGTAGAATACCATACTGGTCCTATTCCTCCTCACACGATATAATGACAACTTTGTCTTCAGGCCATGCTATAGTGGTACCAATAGCATCCTCCATACACTCGATTGCAGATGTAGGCCTCCAAACCATGACATCATCCACCTTGACTACATCAACCCACACACGAACTGCATTTTTTCCCAACGGAACAAAATGCACTAACTGTTCTGGGTTGTTCGAAGACCAGCGTCCTTCTGCAACAACAACTTTCTGACCGGTAATGTCCAGCAGTTTTCACTTCTGACCTTCTTTCACAATCTATGTATGAGAACGATGTCCATTAGTGTAAGACATAGGAAACCATTACCAACTTTATTAGTTATATCAACACAACCTACACTAATACTTACCTTCTGAGAGCTTGAAGGAGTTTGTGCCACTGGTTTAGAAATCTTAGCAGGAGCCGGTGGAGTGTGTAGTTGTGAGTGCCTACGAGGAGATGATGTAGCTGGTGACTCAGTGTCTAAATTGTCGAATATAACTCTGCTGACAGGCCATGCTACATACGTCTTCAAACAATCAACAAGGTTTGAGTGTTTTTCCGTTGGCCTCCAAAGAAAAGTCTGAGGTACCGTCACCGCATCTACATATACTTTCACAGCATTTGGTCCAAGAGGAAGGCCATCCACCAAGGCTTTGGGATCACGACTCTCCCAACGACCTTCAGCAACAGTTTCTTCATCGTGTGTTAACCAATGTAGAAGTTTGCACTTGTTCTTCTCTACTGTCTCAGGGCTCTGTCAAACCAATAAATCCAACATATGAAAAACATTACTTGATTACTAGATTTTATAAAACTGAAACGTAGACAGCAAACTGAGATGAGGACTGAAAACCTTACTTTACCAAGTATGTCTTCTGTATCGATTTCCTCCTCAACAACAAGAACAGAATCTTGAGGCCACGCCACTGTTTCTCCTACAGCCTGACCAATAGTGTAAATTTTCGGCGCCGGTCTCCAAAGAAATGCATCTACTTCAAAAGCCGTCTCAACTACCACCTTAACTGAATTAGGGCCCAATGGCACATTGTTAACAAACTCCATTTCATCACAAGACAGATAACGACCATCGGCTACTTTGCATTCCTTGTCACACCAATCATATAGGATACACTTAGGCTGCGGTGTCCTATTATTCGTCACACTCTACAAAGATTAATCAACACAACTGTTACATTCCATTCAAGCTAGTTTCTCATAAGAATACTATTTCCACTAGTACTTACTCTTGGTGCTGAATTCTCACCCTCTTCCGAGTCTGGCCGCTGGAAATCCAACATAAAAATAAGGTTAGCATTTTTAAAGAAAACAATAACCAATGGAGAGTTGCTCTGAAAAAACTTACTCGAGTATTCATTTTAGCAAGAGCCTCTTGCAATTCTTGGACCTGCTGCATCAAATGATTTTGTGTCTGTTGCATTTGAGTCACATACTTGTTCTTCACTTCGAAAAAAGCCAGTTTGCTCACACTCATTCCTCTACCCATAGCCCTCAATCGTCCAGGATTGTTAGGTCCCAAGATTTGAGTAAGAATATCGTCTTTTGGGTTTGATGATGATGATCCATGATGCTCAGACCTAATAAACTCATTTGTCTTTTCCTGTCACATGTTCGAATTTTTAGTATGATTTTTAACTATAATTTAAACATCACAAAGAATAAGAGAGAACAAATTAAAAGTTACTATTTTCTCAGCAGCATCTGTGTTTACTGCAGTACCATCCTTTTTAGTACGCGACTTCACCCACACATTCAGTCTCGTCACTTCATCAGGAACAGAGCTCTCTTTTTTCTGCATAATGATTCAGGTTAAAGGATGAAGGAACAAAACAAAAAAAAAAGAGAGACAAATACACTAATCAGGCTCGTTCATAGGAAATATATATATACTTACTAGATCTTCTGCCAATCTAACCATTCCTTTACGGCTACATGTGTGAGGAATCTGCTTACGTCTTCTTTCCTTGTACGACTCCCTAACAGCCTATATAGAAGTGTTAGCAAGCAGATGTAGGATAATATAACTAATTAAAATGTCATACCTTGAACTCTTTACTAGTCTTCTCTTTCACAAACTTCCTCCACTCTGCAAGTTGAATATTATCCGGCTTCAACTTCAAACGCTCTGTGTGATTCTCAGCATTCAGAATCTGATTAACCAAGCGTGATTTAGAGGCCCTCCATATGCATCCCATCTGTTTCATAACTGCCGCTTTCTCGTACTCCCCATCCAGTTCAAAACGTAACTACAAGAACAATAAGAGTTGTAAGGCAGATAACGAAAAATAATTTACAGTGTCAACAGAAACAAATTACCTGAACAGACTTCCATAAAACAGTTTTCCGGTCCTCGCCAATTTTTCTCCAATCATCTATCACGACAGGAACATGTTCCCTTACCAAGGGACCTAAGTAAGAAGATAGCTTAACTGATCCTTCTCCATAAGGTTCTCCAAACTCGGTGAAATCCACTTTAATTCGTGCATTAGGATCTCTCGCAATATCTTTCATCTTCGTTGCTCCTCTACGTTTCTTAGACCGGGTCTGTACCATATTAGTATCCTCATCAGCAATCTTTGCACCTTCGGCGTCTTTGTTGGGTTCTTCTCCAGGAGCCGTAGCATCTTCAGAATCTTTGTTGAGTTCTTCTCCACCATCAGTAGCAGCTTCAGAATCTATGATGGGTTCTTCTACAGGAGCATTAGCACGTCCTGCATCTTGGTTGAGTTCTTCTCCTTCGTCATTAGCACCTCGTGGTTCATCAAGTTGTGGCTGTGTCGGGTTGTCTTTGTATAGAGGCAGTGATTCCTCAATCCCATGGTAAGTTGTGGCGATGAATTGAGGTTCATCCACTTTCTGAAGGCAGTAGACCTACTTCTGGCTGTAACTCATCCACTTTCTCATCACTGTATCTTCTAGTTGGACCCTTCATTACTACATACCAACTTGATTCATCATTTTCTCTTGAGTAAAATATCTGTCTCGCCTGAGATGCTAAAATGAAAGGATCCTTTCCAAAGGATATGTGGCTGTGATTAAAATTAACCAGCGTAAAGCCGTCCTCTACCTTTACACCGTTACCTTTAACTGCCCATTCACACCTGAATATTGGCACGTAGAAGGCATTGTAATCCAGTAGAATAATATCAACTACTCTTCCATAGTAGGATACAACGTCTACCACCTGCGATGTGTCCCTTGCACTTGATCTACACATTGCTGTTGCCTCATAATAAACCCCACTATTCTGACTTAGCCTATGCACTTCCTTCGTATGAAACCGTAGGCCATTCACAATGTAGCCTGTGTAAGATCTGGCTATACTACGAGGTCCATAAGCCAGCCACTTCAGTGTCTCTTCCTCAGCAGATGAATCAATAGGTTTCTAAAATTTATTTTAAAAAATAGGTCAGTTAAAGTACATGGGTATAAATTCGAATAAATAAATATTTCAAGAACTAAGAGACCTGTTGCTTTAGCCAACCCGCGAATTTTTCAGTGTACATACGCCATAAATAAGTTGCATCCCGTTGACATCTACTATTTGACTCTTGTAGATGCTGTAAATGAGCACTTGCATATGAAAAAAACAAACCTCAGTCCAAAGAATCTAAAATAAGTTTCAATGAATAATATTGTAAGTAGTAAGAGAAACTTACTCAACAAATGGATCCACCATAGCCGTATTTTGTATTACAGCAAGATGAGCTATTTTCAACTCTGTTGCAGATAATTGGAATGAGCGAGCAGCTGATATAGGACGACCTTCAAGGATGGAATGGCTCTCGTACTCAGTGTTTCTGTCCTCTTTGTCTTCTACATTTGTGGTAGTCTTCAAGAAAGCCGAGCATAACTCCATGCACTCGTCTGCAAGATAAGACTCAGCTGTACACCCCTCTGGTCGTGCTGTGTTTCTTACATAATCTTTCAAAACTTTCATGAACCTGATAATAGTGAAAATACCAATTATATTAGTAATTCGAACTACAAGATAAAATTATTTTTTACACAAGAAGACATACCTTTCAAAAGGATACATCCATCGGAAATGGACAGGACCACCAAGTCGAGCTTCTCTGCCTAGATGCACACACAAGTGAACCATGATGTCGAAGAAACTGGGTGGCCAAAATCTTTCAAAAATGCAGAGAGTCTCCACGATTTCTGGTTCCATTTTCTGGAGTTGTTCCATATCGATTACTCGTTGGCATAGAAGGTTGAAGAAAGCGCATAAACGGAGAATGGCTACCCTAGGACCCTTAGGTAATAAGCCCCTGATTGCTACTGGCAGCAGTTGTTGCATTAGGACGTGGTAATCATGCGATTTGAGTCCCATCACCTTACACTCCTCTAATGATACACAGCTAGATATATTAGCACAGTAGCCATCAGGACCTTTAAAATCATAGAGCCGCTTACAGAAGATGTGTTTCTCTGACTTTGATAAAGACCATGGAGCTGGTGGAAGTAATGTCCTTTTACCCTGAGCTTTTGGATGCAAATCCTTCCTGATACCAAGACTTTCAAGATCCTTTCTAGCCTTTAGACCATCCTTTGAATTGCCACAGTGTAACAATGTCGCAATCAAGCTTGCAGCCACATTCCTCTCTACATGCATAACGTCCACATTATGCCGAACAGGGAGCTCCTTCTCATGTCAAAGCAAATAAAGATAAATATCAGAACAACTCTTACAGACTTAAACATTTAGTAAATAAAAAATTTCAACATACCTCCCAATAAGGCAATGAGAAAAAAATGGAACGTTTTTTCCATCTAGACAATTCCTCTTCGTCTTTGTCTCCTACATCTTCATCCTCATCAGATCCACTTACTTCCTCCTCGTTATCAGATGGTATGTCAACTCGAGGAGCCCTCTTTTTCCCAGACTGTTTTCTATTACCAAAAACATTCTTGTAATTTCTCAACAGAAATGAGACATTCCTGCCTGTGAGTATCCTTCCTTTTGTCCCATGTTCTGTTTTCCCATCAAACCAAGCCTTCTTTCCTCTAAAACTATGCAACGGAGGCAAACTTTTCCGGTGGCCCATAAATACAAACTTCCTACTATTCTTCAGCCACAAACTATCTGTGTGCTTCCCGCATATAGGACAACCCATTTTACCCTTCACTTTACAACCAGCCAGATTTCCGTAAGCCGGGAAATCACTAATAGTCCAAAGAAGCATTGCCTTAAGCGTAAAGGTAGTCTTACTAACTGCATCGTATGTTGACTCGCCTATTGACCACAAATGATTTAAATCTTCTATCAAGGGCTCTAAGTAAACATCTATACTATTACCCGGTTGATGTGGTCCTGGAATCACCAGACTGAGAATTATGTTCTCCTCCTTCATACATAAGTCAGGAGCCATGTTGTAATTCACCAGTAACACAGGCCAACAACTGTATCGGTTGTTCTTCATACTGAAGGGATTAAATCCATCTGTTGAAAGCCCAAGTCGCAAGTTCCTCTCCTCCGCTGCAAACGACGGATACTTGTCATTCATTGACTGCCAAGTAACAGAGTCTACTGGATGGCGCAGTTTCCCATCTGTGCTCTTGTTATTGAAATGCCATCGTAAATCCATTGCCACTTTCTCCGATCTGAACATCCTTTTCAGACGAGGTATTACTGGAAAGTATCTCAAAACCTTCTGTGGAACACCCTTCTTGATTTCACCAGTATGCATGTTGGTCTTCCATCTAGACGCTTTGCATGTTGGACAACTCTCAGCCGTCTTCAGCTTCTTTCTAAATAAGCAGCAGTCGTTAACACAAGCATGAATCTTTTGATATCCCATATCAAAAGTTTTCAAAAACTTCTTAACATCATAAGTTGATGTGTGCAGCACATTGTCTTCAGGTAACATATTTGGCAATGTTTGCAGCAAGTCATCAAAGCTCTTGTCTGACCACCCATTCTGAGATTTAATCCTAAACAGTGAAACTACAGCTGATAGTTTGCTATGACTCGAACACGTCGGATACAAGGGGGTCTCAGCCTCTGCAAGTTTTGCTAAGAACTCATCTTCTTTCCTGTCCTCACCCTCAACTAAATCACGTAACTGTGACCCCCTATTTGCTAAATCCTCATCTAGACAGTTTGCAGCTTCATATAAACTAAGAATCTCACCATTCCAGCATCTATCTTTGACATCCACTACATCAACAGAGCTACCATCTCCATGGTGAAACCAATCCGACCGTACCTTGTAAGCATCATCCATTCCATTTATAACCAAATGAGAGACAACCTCCTCACTTGTATGGCGATACAGATTACGACATCGGGTGCATGGACATACAATCTTCCCATTAACTCCTAACTTATCAGTAACACCATTGACAAAACCTCGGGCAGCTCTCTCGTATGCAGGATCAACTCTAAAGTTCATGAAAAAAAAAAGTTATGACGATAATTTTTGAAATGTATAAGCTGAACACTTAAAGAAATGTACATACCTACTTAAATTCACCCACGACTTGTCCAACATTATTAAAACCCTTGCCATAGTTCAAACAAGTGTACATGGTTCAAGCAATAACAAGAATATAAATTTTGCTTCAACGTGTAAACCGCAAACAACAAGATCAATGTCTACAAAACAATTATAATCTGAGAATAAGTGATCGATGTATCTAACCTCGACAGAATGTAGAAGCTGTAAGCTTGTGAAGACACGAACCCGCACCTGCAAAAAAAAAATCCTGATTAATGGAAACAAATATGAACCCAAAACCTAACTAATCACAACTTGAGTCAATCGAATCTAAAGCCTAATTACTTTCACAACTTCAATCGAATCTAATCTAAGACCTATATACTTTCACAACTTGGATCAATCGAAGTTAAGACCTCACTCTTAAATTAGAATCTCGGATTTGAAATTGGAGATGATGATGGCTGAATCCAATTGTAGACTCTGTTACGGATGGTGAGCGGTTTTGAAATCAACTCGGAGATGGTGGAGAGATGTAGTGCAGAGGGAGGGTTGGTGAGCGATGAGAGATCGAGGCGGAGATGGTGGAGAGAGGTTGTGGAGAGGAAGGTTTGGTGAGCGATGGAGTCGTAGATGGAGGAGAGAGGATGTGGAGAGGAAGGGAAGATGGAGAAAACGCGGCGGAGATGGTGGAGAGATGATGTGGAGAGGAAGGGAAGATGGAGAAAACGCAGCGGAGATGGTCGAGAGATGATGTGGAGAGGAAGGGTTGGTGAGCGATGAAGTCGGAGATGGTGGAGAGAGGATGTGGAGAGGAAGGGAAGACGGTGAAACGAGTCGGAGATGGTGGAGCTCGATGGAGGTGGAGAAGAAAGGGAAGACGGCGAGAACGAGGTAAATCTGATCCCTTTCTATTTTTTTTAATGCTATGAAAAAGTTATGTTCTTAAAACATACCGCCTAAATCAATTTTTTCACTAAGTGTTGGCGCTAATCGGGTGATTAGTGATTTTTTTTTATGTTAACTGTTTTCTCGGCATAGCATAAGTAAAATGCTATAATTTTGCTAGCCAGACTTCCAAATACTTTTTCATAGCAGTTAGGAAAATTGTGCTATCTTAATCTGCTATCAATACCTATATTTGTTGTAGTGTGAAACAGAAATAAGTTGATTTTTAGGTCATAAAGTAAACTTTACAACATGTATTCATGGTATATGTAGACTCTGATATCTGGCTATAATGCAACCGAACAAATTCTAGCAATAGTAGAATAAATAAATAATTTTTTTTGTTTTATACCCAAGTTAGATAATTGTATTGTACTTTGTATCTGAGTTTTAAACCAAGTACACTACCATAATGATTATTCTATTTTTAGGTAGAACATAAAATAACATATGGTTACATAATTTTTTTAAAAATATATACAAATAGTCTTACTTATGTTTTCAATAGTTTTCATATTTTTTGAAATTTTAAAATACAATCTTCCAATACGAAGGGTAAAACATGTCCGCAAGTGATCTAAGAGATCAAAATTTCTGGTGGGACAAAAAAGTTAGAATGTCTAATTTTACCAATTTTCCCTTAAAATATGTGTAATAATAGTAAAACAAGGGAAGGTAGAGAAGGTTGAATACAATTGTTTCTAGAATATTTCCACAACATTTAAGTTATTCTCATCTAATTTTTTTGTATAGTAAAACTATACTCAGAAAAGATAAATCTTGTTTACAATAAATGATTGTTAAAAGATCAAAATGAAAGATGTGATTGAAAATTGTATAAAAAAAAGATAGATAGAACATGCATATGTCTTCAATGTGGTTTTTGTGATCAATCCGCCAACAACCACCTAGTCATCTACAGCTCATCTAAATTTTATCAAAAATGATTTAAATTAAATACTACAATTATATTAGTTGCATCAAATCATGTAATACATTATATGAAATTAAATTAACAAGAATATGATATCAAATTATAATCTTAATCAATTATCAGTATATAACGTGTTCACAAAATAAATAGATGTTATGAATATTATGTGATATTTATTATTGAACGATTTAGATACATTTTTTTACCTTTGCTTGAATTTTTATTAATTCAAGGATTACGGAAAAAAAGATATTGTGTGAGATTTACTAGATATTTAGAAAAGATAATAATCAAAATATGAAAATTTTCATGTTTTGTTCTTTCGGTGGAATACATAAACTATGAATACATAAAATATGTAGGTTAGAATGAATGATGAATAGTCAGGGGGAGGGAGGGGGGGAGAATATATTTTTCCTCAAGCAGATTTTAAGTTATAGATAGAATAGGTTATGAAACGTAAAATAAATAAGTTAAGTTGGGCTATAGAGTAAAATTTGACAACACATACTCATGGTAGATGTAAACCACCAATATCTGGCTATAATGCAATCAAACAAATTCTAACAAGAATAGAATAAAAAAAATATTTGCTTTATACCCAAGTTAGATAATTGTATAGTATCTTGTATCTGACTTCTAAACTAACTAACTAGAATACGTATTATATGTTTAGATAGGACATAAAATAACATATGTTTACACATTTTTAATATATATATATATATATATATATATATATATATATATATATATATATATATATATATATTGTCTTACTTATGCTTAGTTTTCAGATTTTTTAAATTTTAAAAACTTATATACTATTTTCCTATATAAAGGGTAAAATAAGTTGTAAAAGCCGTTTAAAAAGATCAAAAGTTTTAATGGGACAAGAAAATAAAAATTTCCAACTTTATCAATTTTCCCTTAAAAGTATGTGTAACAGTAAAACAAGGGAAGGTAGCGAAGGCTGAATACAACTGTTTCTAGAATATTGTCACAACATTTAAGTTATTTCCATCTAAAGTCCCTTTGTATAGTAAACCTATATTCAACCAAGATAAATCTTGTTGACAATAAATGCTTTAAGAAAATAAAAATGAAAAATGTGATTCAAATTATATAAGAAAAGATAGATGGAACATGCGTATGTCTTCAATGTGGGTTTTACGATCGATCCTCCACAACCACCTAGTCACCTACACATCATCTAAATTTTATCAAACTGAATTTAAATTAAATACTACAATTATATTAGTTGCATCAAATCATGTATTACATTATACAAAATTAAATTAACAAGAATACGATATCAAATTATAATCTTAATCAATTATCATTATATAACGTGTTCACAAAAAAAAAATGTTATGAATATTATGTGATATTTATTATTGAAACATTTTGATATATTTTTTCAAACTTTATTTTTTCTCTAAATTATATTTGGTTTCCGAATATCTTATCATGCTCATACATTAAAAAGAACTTATTATTTAACGAATAAAATATACTAATTCATCTATCTCTTTATTATTTATAATATATTTTTAGAATAACTTCATTTATAACATGTTATCAACACATTTATCTAAGTTAAATTTGATTTAAAAGTTAAAATGAATATTTTACTTTTATATAAATGACACATTATTCAAGAAATAAAATACACCAAATTATTTTCTTTTTTTCTTATTTATAATATGTTATTAACACGATAACGTGTAAATAAGAAAAGAGAAGGAGGAATTGATATCATGTGTGAAATAATATGGAAGCATAAACAAATCGACATCAATCATACTTGTGCATGTAAAGTAATTGTATAATCAGTAAGAAAGCGGATCATGAAAAAATTTAAATACTACAATTATATTAGTTGCATCAAATCATGTATTACATTATACAAAATTAAATTAACAAGAATACGATATCAAATTAAAATCTTAATCAATTATCAGTATATGACATGTTCACAAAATAAATAAATATTATGAATATTATTTGATATTCATTATTGAAAGATTTTGATATATTTTTTTCAAACTTTTTTTTCTCTAAATTATATTTGGTCTCCGAATATCTTATTGTGCTCATATATTAAAAAGAACTTATTATTAAACGAATAAAACATACTAATTCATCTTTCTCTTTATTATTTATAATATGTTTTTAGAATACCTTCATTTATAACATGTTATCGACACATTTATCTAAGTTAAATTTGATTTACAAGTTAAAATGAATATTTTGCTTTTATATATATGACTCATTATTCAAGAAATAAAATACACCAAATTATTTTCCTCTTTTCTTATTTATAATATGTTATTAACAAGATAATGTGTAAATAAAAGAGAAGGAGGTATTGATATCATGTGTGAAATAATATGGAAGCATAAACAAATCGACATCAATTATACTTGTGCATGTAAAGTAATTGTATAATCAGTGAAAAAGCGAATCATGAAAAAAATCTATTTAATAATATACAGAAAATGGTATGATCAAATTAGAAGGAAATAATAGACAAATACATAATCTCTCGTGAAAGAAAAGAAAATTTAGGACCACTAGTTCATACACCAAAACGTGTAAACAAGTGGGATATAAATGAATTGTTGTACCAAAGAAATATACATTTAATCTGTTAAAACTGAAGTACAAATAAGAAATAATCCTTGTTTTTACCTAATATTTACAAGATGCCACTGATACTATCATTGCATCCAAACATCTAAACATTGATTATTAACAAAAAAAAATTTTGGCTAAGCCCATTAACAACAATTGTCATTGAAATTGGAGATTTCATAAAAAAAATGTATATATGTTTATACATATATATAGAATTAAATTAGTTTTATTTTTATTCATATTCATATAAGCTAACCAACTATATTTGAACTATAAAAAAACTAATAATGTCAATAATTTTCGATATAATCTGAACTTATTCATTTACAATAACAAAATCATGTAACTTTCCATAACAATTTAGTGACTAAAATACATACTAATATTTATTATAAATGGTTATATATACAAAAAAATACAATGTATTATTCATTTGTACGATATATATCTAATAAGAATAATTTATGTAATTTATAAATTTAAAATTTTTAGTCATCAGATAATATATATACACAGTTATGTCTAGGACGGATCGAATTTCTTAGGTATTTTAGGATATACGGATTCAGATATGCATTCTTCGGATTCGTAAAATTGTTATCCGGATCTGGATATTCAGGGTTAGGATATTCGGACTAAAATCTGAATACACGCGGATATTTGGACGTGTTTTTTTAATTAAAAACTAACTTTAACCATCTATTAGTCTATTTAAAATTATTATTTTTTAAAAAAAAAAAGCATTCAAGTTTAAAATTAAAATTTTATTTATTTTATATAAAAGTATATATAATATACATAGATAACTATAATTAAATTTTAAATTTTAAATATTTAATATCTAGATCCGGATATCGAGACCTAAATTTTACTATATGAATTCGTACTTGGATGAGTCAAATCCATAAAATCACAATGAGGATCCTCAAATATCCGTTTTTTTGAAGCGGATGGGATCCCAAAACGGATATCGAATATTAAGTTTCATTCATATATACAGCTATATCAAACAAATTGCTTAAAATATTTGACATTCATAAAAATAACACTCGCGCAGGTCAAAGACTAGTATGATATTAATTTTGAAGAGACATAATCTCTTGGGATTATTGAAACTACATCGAAGTTCCTAATCAGTTTCGCATAAATGAAAAACTTGAATTATACAGCCCATTGAAAAATGATAAATCTAAGAAAAAAATTTATGAAGAACTGAATCAAAATTATGTACCAATAAATCCTAACCTTGCAATTGAATTAAAAAGTTTGTTTTCATGAGATATTAAAATGTTTGCATATGTCTGGTCCAAAAGTACCATAATTGAAATATTATTTGTGTAAATTGCTAATTTTTTGTGATTGAAATATATGATTTCATATGACAGGAAATAAAGTCACAACATCATTTTTATAATAAGTATGAATAATAACTATGTACAAAATGAATGATTACAACTGTATGTAGAAATTTAGCTTAAAGTTTAAGTAGAGCAAAAAATTATTATCTATATCAAAAGATCATTTTGGACCAGAAAATTAAAGATCTGTAGATATTATTAGAAATCAAAAGAGTTCAATTTTATATACTCAACTCTCCAAAAAATATTTTATCAGATTTATATCTTAAAAATATTATTTCTCGAGGAAGAAATATAAAAATGTGTGTGCCTGTACTGTTATTTCTTATCATGGTCTTTAGTCTATTAGGATTTTTCATGACATTATAATAGTTAAGTGGATAAAAAACTATAATGCTATTTTAGTTATGATTCCTTTTTAATCATGGTTTTTATTATATTAAATATATATATATATGATTCCTTTTTAATCATGGTTTTTATTCTATTAAATATATATATATATATTTGAGGAATGCTATTTTAATGGCTAAAACTAAATGTATTTTTAATAGCTAAGACTAAACAAAAATAAACCAAGTGGTCTTAATCTAGTGGTAAAGGGGCTTCGGCTGAAACTTCTGTTTTGGGTTCAATTTTTCTTGACCACCTATGAACGTCTTAAGTAGTAAGAAAACCTGAATTTCTATAGGTTTTGTGGTGTTTAGTCTTTGGGACGAGAAAGTCTTTAGAATTCACCAAGATGGATATATAAAAAAAAAAACTAAACAAAAATAAACTCCTCTTTGCCATTCTTTCGTGCTTTTTGATCCCTTATGTACAGAGTATCTCGTTGCCAAAATTCTCAACAAAGATTCTTAAAAATGTATATTATTATCATCTTCATACACTTCATCATATAATTAAATTTTATTTTTTGTAAAGAATTAAACAACTAGTTGGCGAAAAAGAAGAATTCACAACTACAAACGGAGACATGTCTTCAGTTAAAAATTGTGGTTTTCTCATGTAAGAAACTCTTTTTTACCTCTTTCTGATTTTATTTTTAATTCTTTATTATTATTACATATTTAAATGAAATCCCAACAATTAAGATCTCCTAAGGCTTATGAGAATCCTAGAGATATGTCCTATTGTGGAATTGTTATACTTTCAACTCCTCATAATATTATCCAGGCTTGACTTTAAGTTTCAATGGACCGTATTCAAATATTAAAATGGAATCTAACTTTTTTAATGCATTTTCATATTTTAGTGCAAACCTATTTATAGTCTATTTTAACTGGACTCTTAGATATAAAGAGAATATGTGAAAACAAAACTAGAGCATATGCATTTGCACTTTGAGCACTTTAGGTGTTCTTAATAAAGTACTCATCAATTTTAAATAGAAAAATAATAAAACTGAAGAAAGAAAAAGGAGAAAATCTTTCGGTGACTCATATTAACTGTATTAACTATTAAGCAAATAAATACATTTTTTATTTTGTAACTGAACATCACTTTTGAAGTAATAAATAAAATGTGTTTTTCCAGAGCTATGGTTGATTCCTAAACGATGTTGATGCTCTTAGAAATGCTGATGATCTTATCAGATGTCAAGTGAGTAGGAACATATCAACAAATGTAAACAAACATACGTATAATGTATGCAAAATCTTATAATAGTAATCAAAAATAACCATTTTCTCTTTTCCAACAAATTATAACTTTCAACCCAGATAAAATTCATTCATGAAATAAATCCCCTAGCAAATATGTTGATTGTCTTATCTTCTCTACCCATTTGTGCATATAAATAAAGTAGGGTCCAACTCGTTCCACGCCGAACGAGTAATAATATAATAGGTTTTAAATTTTAATGAAAATTTTGAAACTTTTAGTTTTAATCTCAATTATGACTTTCCCTATTTCTACTAAAACTTCTACTATTTTTATTATTGTTTATACATCATATCTTTATTTCCGCATTAAAACATTTTTATGTAACTATTTTACTTGGTTCTCAATATTTTTTCTACTTTGATTTTAATAGTATGTATAATGAAATTATTTAAATTATAGTGGATGTTCAACAAAAAAGTATAGATCGTTTTTGTCCTTTTATATTTTGTTCTTGAATTTTAATATTTTTATACATTTTCAAATTTACCAATTTAACCGATTTGAAAAACAAATAGCCAGTTCTTATTTAAATTTTTATTTTAAATTAAGTAAGTAGTGTGAAAACTTAATACTAACTAATATTATTAATATTTATAAATTACATGTTTGCTTAAATTTTTTTCATGCTATTATATTTGAAAACAAAATACAATATCTTATCCGAATAAATAATTAGAATTTTTAAAAGAGATGATACTAATTAATTTCTGAAATTTGAGTTACATTATTTTATTATTTATATTTAATTTATTAGTAAATTCATATTTTTTAATTATTCAGATGTATATAAATTATACAAGATCATAAATAACATTTCATATTCATTTTAAACAATATATATATATATAAAAGTAAACAGTATTTCTAAAATTTATAGATATAATTATTGCGATTAAAATTGTTAATTTTTTAAAAAAGATTGTATAAATTTTGAAAATGTTTTTTAGTAATAAATATTTTATGACTATAAAATAGACTTCAGTAACATTTTGAAAATAATAATATTTTAGATTTCTATTATTATATTATTCAATGTTTATTTGTATAGATTTATTTTAATGATGATGTATGAGTTATTATTATATTCTATAAAATTTAACAAAAAGATAAATCAACATTAAATATGTTATTATTCATGTCATATATAATCATAAACATGTCATCATTTAACCATAAGTCATGTCATCATTTAAATCATTTAAGGTATAACATATCACTTTTTGGTGAAAGTTATCGTAAAGATGACATGTGTGAAAATCAATTCACAAATAGTGTCTAGAGTATTATATTAACTACCCTTTGCTCAACTATAACAATTTGATCATATATACATTTCTCTTCTTTTTATTTCTTGTGTTTTGTTTCTTTCCCCCCTCCCAATTTTATGTATATGTATTTTTTGTATCATATATAATTCAACTAAATAATAATGGTGGAAAAATATACAAAAAAATTCTACGCATGTTATAGCTTGAAATTTTTTTAAACATATTTTATACTATATATGAATCATACTAAAATAGAATAGTACACATGATTTAACTTATATTCAAAATATACTTTGTTAATACTATTATATTTATCACAATAATATAGCTTCTTCATTTTTCTCCCTACTCTCTCTCTCTACCCTCCCTCCCTCCTTCTATCTATATTCCACCAATCCTATATGCTCCTTCTCTTAATGATTTTTATCATTCACATTTGAATAAGATTAAATATTCATTAAAAATATAAGATTCTGGTTTATTATGTTCTAATTGACAGTATATAATAAAAAATGTTATTTTTCTCTTTGTTCTTTTCCACAAATTTTGGTGACAATTATGTTAACTCTTTTATAAATTATATATACTTTTACTTTTCCTCCTTCTACTCGTCTGCTTTCTCCTCCCCATCTTCTTCATTTTTCTTTTTCGGTGTCAACTCTACCAATTCCTCGTGCATCTTTTTTTGGTGCCAACTCGCTAATTTTTCGTGTTTATCTTTTTACATGGTGAGTAAAATTGTTTCAGATGGTTGAAAATGAATTTTTAAAGCAACACACTGAAACAAAAAAAAGTATAACAAAAATGTATGAATATATTATTCTATACTAATTGTCTAACAAATATAGTGTAGTATATTTATACAGCGTATCAGGAAAACGTTCACACACGATAAAGGAAAAAAATTGTCTGTTTTTGTATCAAGTTGTCATAGCAAACCCCTTTACTATATTACATGGTTATTTTCTTAATATTTTTCTCAATATGGTCATCCTACAAATTCTCCCTAAAATATTTTAATAGTTATAAAATATTTATAGACTATTTTAAGGTAATTTTAACATATTTAATTAAAAGAACTTACGATTTCATGTCGTGTTTTCTTTCATCACCTTAAAAAAAAATAATTTTAAAATATCAAAATATAAATATATTAATATGATCAAATTTCTTATTTTTATTAATTTTCTAAAATTTATTTGGAACATTTTTTTAAAAAAAAATAAAAATTTGAATCGGTTTGGGTTGAAATGTAGTTTTTATAAGTCTAAACTAGATTTTGATCTGCGCTTTCAAAGCGCATATTTTCTTTTGGATAAAAATGTTAGTTGATATTTTTTTTAATTTTTGATATACATACCTATGTTAAAAATAGATATTCAATGTTTTCATATCTGATTTGGACCCTCGGCTCAACTGTAAATCAGGTGATCCGTATATATTCAGTTCAAATTTAATGAAAACTTTGTTAGTTAAAATTCTGATAAAATGTTAAAAATCTAAACAATTATCATTAACATGTGAACTAATCATGGTTGACCCACTAAAACTCCAAAGAGAACTAATAATATTTCTAAAATTAATTTTTATATACTTTTAAATTTTACATAAAATTGAAAAAAAAACACTATTAGATTTGTAGTTTTTTGTACTTTGATGATTTTTTACTATTCGGAAAATGAAAACTGATATTAGAGAAGACAAAAATTATTTATTTGACATTATTAGTTTGTTTTTATTATTTATAAATGTTTGAGAATAAGTTTACAGATGTCGGATTGTATAAGAAATATTTAAACATATTATTTGTTACTATTTTGAATTTATAAATTTAAATCATTAGAGAAAATTAAGATATGTTAACAACTATTTTAGAAAAAATTTTGGTTAAATAAGTTAAGATCTTGAAACATTAATGTTAATAATATCACCTTATTAAAAAAAACATTAATAATCATCCCATTTGATTCTCACCATAAATAATGAAAGAATTTAGGGTAGTTTATTATAGATATAAATGCATTATGTTTAAAGATAATGTTGTAAGGAACATTAATTATAATATATAATATTTTTAAAATTTTTAACTAGAAGCAAGTTCGATCCAAATTTGTGCTTATATTTTAATTGTATTGATATTATAATTGCTTTGGATTCAAAATCTATTATTAGTCATTAAAATTGCCCGTGTAGTGTTTGATTTACTGTTGATCTATTTTATTCAAATGTTAAAAAATTAGAAACGTAATTTTTTTTCTAAATTTTTAAAATTTACATCGACGTGTCGCATTTTTTTTCTTCTAATTTCTAGCTAACACCATAAAGAATAGAGAGGTGGTGAAATAGTCTGTTGAAATATCCATTTTTTAAAAAATGAGTGATACTTCTTTTTTTCTCTTCTACTTTTTTTATTATTATAGAGACAATATTATATAATAAAACTCTATTACTTAATAATAATGCAATATTTATTTTTGTATTTTTTTATTAAGGGAAATTTAATGTTTTTTCACCAAAAGAGTACACCAGAAAAAAGACAAAATTAGTTTCATTAAAAAGGTAAAAAAATCTTTCTACCCATACTTTATTAATATATATAAATATAGATAATTATTAAAAAAAATAAAAATAGAAAAATAATTTCTTATTATTATTATTTTAGAATTCAATTCAAGTTATATTTTTTGATTTTTTCAGTTTTATTTTTGAATCCAGATTCTCTTGAAACTATTTTAAAAAGTTATGTTACATTTTAAATATTTATTTAATTTTTTAATCCTAAACCCCATTTTTCAAATAGAAACCATAAGTGTAGATTAATTAACCATATGCGTATAAGTATCTATTTCTCTATTTAATTTAATGAAAGATTTTGATCATTAATCATTGTGTGCTAAATTTATGATAAAACTGAATTGTTATCTTAGCAAATTTATCATTTATTATGATTGTGATATTATTAATACAATAAAAACTCTATAATTAATAACAGTAAGACTATATTAATTTATTTAAAAATTTTGTTTTTGATCTTTTATTTTATATTAAATATCTATTCTTAACATAAATACATAGATAAAATTCAATAAATAGTAACTAACATTTTCACCTAATCAAATCTGCGCTTTGAATATACCCAACCAAACTTAAATTAAGTTTATTGATTTAGTATTGTTTATTAACCTAGTATTAATGTATAAGTTTGTACTGTAGTTAACCCTGGGTTGAAAGTCATTAACATTTAATGGTATAGTCAAGCTTTCGTCTTGAACAGGTTTGACTAACCTTCTTCTCCCCCTTTCCTTTCTTCCTTTTAAGCTTTAAAAAAAAAAAGATTTATCCACAGTTACGTGCCTCTTCCTTCTTCGCCGAAACAGAGATTGTGGATATGGTGTTTAAGAAAACGAAGCTCTTCTTCTCCTCGAGGAAATCAGGATCTTCCGATAGCTCCAACAGTCCCCGATCCGTCGGCTCAAGCTCTCCCGTCGGATCCGATAACCACAAATCCAAAAGCCCTTCTGCCTTCGCCGGAGGTTTTAAGAAGAAGGATAGTTCATCGTCATCGAAGGGCAAAGAAGCCTTCTCCTCGTCGTCCGATCAAGTTCCCGGGAAATCGAAATTGTCGTCTGAGGCGAGTAAACTAACTGCTGAAACGCCTATCCTCGCGTCGTCTCTAGGTTTGAATCGAATCAAGACGAGGTCCGGCCCGTTGCCGCAGGAGAGTTTCTTCAGTTTCGGGGATGATAAAGCGATTCCGCCTAAGTTGGGTACTCGTTGGGACTCTGGTTCGAGTGGTAGCAATACCAAGAAGAAGGAAGAGAACGTACCAAGAAGAAGCAACGTTCCCTCAATGCCTGCATTGAGCACTGGTATGCTCAGTAGATGCTCTTGATCATCTTGTTGAATGATATGTTGTGACTGTTAAGTTAGATTCGCTTCTAACCTAAAATCAATCGGTGATAAGTGATTGGCTCATCTATCTTATATATTGGTTTATATATTAGTTAGTATCCTCCAATTGTAATTACTAATGTGGGAGACTTTGTCTCTAATACGCTCCCTCGAGTTAATGTTCGGCAAAACCTCTGCTTCTGCCTGTTAAGGTGGAAATGTTGTTTCAGTTATTGATCCTCGCGCATGCTTGATTTTGTATGTTGCTAAGCAGGTCAATTCAAGGTATCACCTAGCGACGCTGGCACACCAGAGGTATTCGTTTCTCCCTATTCCTTGCTTACCATTATTAAATTGAAATTTTTGAAAAAAAAAAAAATGTTTGTGTTTATGTATACACTAGTTCTAAGTGACATTGGTGACTTGTCTTTGTAGGATTCATATGAATTGGAGCCAGAAACCCCTCGTAACCAAGCCTTACTTCGTATGACCAGTGCTCCTAGAAGGAGGTTTTCTGGTGACATCAAGAGCTTTTCTCATGAGCTGAACTCCAAAGGTGTAAGGCCTTATCCTCTATGGAAGCCTCGTAGGTCAAATAGCGTGGAGGTAGTCTTGAGGGCTCCTGTCTCTTTATTGATTTCATTTGGAATTTGTTTAATGCATGCTCTAATCTCGAAGGCTCTTGTCTCTGGCTTATATAGGAAATCTTGAATCTTATCCGGTCAAATTTGATAAAGCAAAGGAAGAAGTAAATTTGGACCTTGGAGTATTTGCTGGGGACCTGATAGAAATTTGTGAGGAAAATGCGGAAAGTCATCCTGAGTTGGAGGCAAAAATATACGACTTGTTGATTTTGGCACAGAAATGTACCAAGGCTACGTCAGGAGAGTTCTGGTTTCAGTGTGAGGCATAGTTCAAGAGTTAGATGATAGACGTCAGGAGCTTCCTCCGGGCGTGCTCAAGAAGCTTCACACTCGGATGCTGTTTATCCTTACCAGATGTACTAGATTACTTCAATTTCATAAGGAAAGTTGGGGACAGGAGGAAGAGGCCGTACGTCAGTCAAGAGTCTTGCATTCTGCGGATAAAAGAGTCCCCACCGGAGAAGTTAGGGATAGGAGGGGCTCAATTGCTGCCACGGCCTTAAAGGTACCATCCACCAAGAAAGCTTATAGTCAGGAGCAGCGTGGTTTTAATTGGAAGGAGGACTTTGTTGATCGTCCATCTCCTCTCTCTTCTCCGTACAATGAAGCTTCAAAGGATTCTGAATCACCCGTAAACATGGACAGAATGTCTTCTTGGAAAAGACTTCCATCTCCAGCGTCAAAGGGTGTAAAAGAATCTGCAGTATCAAAAGAGCAGAATGATAGCAAAGTTGAACCTCCAAAGGTAGCTACGAGTGATGACATGGCTGTTTCTAAGCCGCCAGTCTGTTCTCCCAAAAAATTCTCTCATGAACATATGTCCAAGCATCGACACAATGTTTCTTGGGGTTACTGGGGGGATCAGTCATATATTTCTGAAGAAAGTTCAATTATTTGTCGTATATGCGAAGAGGATGTTCCCACTACCCACGTGGAAGATCACTCTAGAGTCTGTGCATTGGCTGATAAATATGACCAAAAGAGTCTGAATGTTGATGAGCGGCTGGTGGCAGTTGCTGTAACTCTTGACAAGATAATAGAGACCTTCATACAGAAGGATAGCCTAGCAGCGGTAGAAAGTCCAGATGGTATGAAAATATCTAAGGCGAGCTTGACCGGAGAATCTGATGTTCTCTCCCCAAAGCTAAGTGACTGGTCGCGAAGAGGGTCCGAGGACATGCTTGACTGTTTTCCGGAGGCTGATAATTCAGCTTTCATGGATGATATGAGATGGTTCACCTCATTGTCATGCAGAACTCGTTTCGGTCCCAAGTCTGATCAAGGCATGACTGCTTCATCTGCCGGTAGCATGACCCCTAGATCCCCTATTCCAACCCCTAGATCCGATCCAGTTGACTTGTTATTAGGAGGCAAGGGTACATTCCATGACTTGGATGATATTCCACAGGTTTGTGATGGTTCTGCTCTATTTTCATCTTCCTAGTCTTATGTTATTAAAATGGACTCTGACGAATAACATCGTGGACAACTGATGATGTAGATGACTGAACTTGCTGACATTGCAAGACGCGCATCAAATGCCATTCCAGACGGTGATCGATCCATTCGTCTCTTACTTTCTTGTCTTGATGACTTAAGGGTTGTCATAGACCGCAGAAATTTTGATGCGCTTACAGTAGAAACTTTTGGGGCACGGATAGAAAAGTTGATACAGTGAGTTCCTGTTACTAATGTTGTCTTAAAATATATTTTGGATCTCTCCCCGTACTGTCTTTACTAGCAATGCAAGTCCTCAGGGAGATGAATTTCTGGTCTCCAGAACTATGCTATTGTCAGTTGAGGAAAATATTGAAACAGTGTTTTTCTTTTTTATGCAGGGAAAAGTATCTTCAGCTTCTAGATGATGAAAAATTTGACCTATCAAGCACCGTAATTGATGAAGATACTCCCTTGGAAGATGATGATGTTATTCGCAGCTTGAGGACCAGCCCAGTACATCTGCATGACCGCATATCCATAGATGATTTTGATGAGTTAAAAGAAATTAGTAGGGGAGCTTTTGGGCGAGTTCTTTTGGCTAAAAAGAGAACAACAGGTGACCTATTTGCAATTAAGGTATTCAAAATGTCATTCTGTTTTGCTTCCTTTACTCTTGTGAAAGATTCTGTCTGTACAGTTAGGCTGGTTGGCAAAATCAGTCTAACTGTTTTTCTGACTCTTGTTTCTTGGGACTGTCATACTCCATAGGTTCTGAAGAAGGCCGATATGATCCGCAAGAATGCTGTTGAAAGTATACTTGCTGAACGAGATATTTTGATCAACGTCCGCAATCCCTTTGTGGTGAGCTGCGCTAGCTTTTATAGCATTTTTTCTTTCCAGAGATTGGTTCCCTTGGTTCTAACATAACCTTATTTTTGCCCAGGTTCGATTCTTCTATTCTTTTACTTCTCGTGAAAACCTGTATCTTGTGATGGAATACCTGGGTGGAGGTGATTTTTATTCACTGTTGAAAAATATTGGTTGCATGGATGAAAGTAATGCCCGTGTATACATTGCTGAAGTTGTAAGTGTGTAATACTCTCACAGATCACGCCATAATAACAAGCAATTATATCAAGATGTTGTGGTTCATTGTCGATTATTCGTAACAGATCCTGGCTTTGGAATATCTACACTCTGAGGGTGTTGTGCATCGTGATTTGAAACCCGACAATTTGTTGATTGCACATGATGGTCATGTTAAGGTAATAAACATTAGGGAACTTGTTTTGATTAGCATCAGGCTTTCAGAATGTTTAGTTGATTTCATGCAATGTGATGCTCGGCAGATTATAGTCTTTTTCTGAAACTCATAAGAGTCTCTGCATTTATGAGACTGTAAATTGAATATATGGATATCAGAACTATGCTTCCCTGCAGACCTTATGGTACATTATTGTTTCATCTGTTCAGTTAACAGATTTTGGGCTCTCCAAAGTTGGTCTCATCAGCAGCACCGATGATCTCTCTGGCCCAGATTTTGGTGCATCCTCTGGGTTTCTTGAGGAGAAACCAAAATGGACAACATCGGAGCATGAGTTTGGAAGTCGAGATAAGCGGTCTGCAATGGGCACTCCTGACTACTTGGCGCCGGAAATTCTTCTGGGGACAGGACATGGTGCACACATTCTTCCTTCTAATCTTTTTGTCTGCTTGTCTCTATTATTCCAAATCGTACTTTTGAGTAGAAATTGGTGCTGAGTTGAGATTTAATGATTAGTCATGGGTTGAGATCGTTAATCTGAATAACAGCTCTTCTTATGTTAGGCCACTCAGATTTGTTCCAAGTTGTTGCTCTGCTCTGCTGCCTGTCTGACAATAGTTTGAGATATTCCATTCTGTTTATCCCATACCAAAACTGTAAAGATTGATATACTTCCATAAATGTTCAGGTGCAACTGCGGATTGGTGGTCTGTTGGCATCATTTTGTTTGAATTCATTGTGGGGATTCCGCCCTTCAATGCTGATCATCCTGAGGTCAGTTACTAGAATTTGACTACATACTGCATCCTTCTTGTAAATACTGATGATAGAGGTTTCTGAAGGCTCTAGAAACTGATTTTCTACCTCTATGTGGTCATCAAATACCGTGTTTTTTTTGTATTAGCCTCTTTATCTTTGTAACATATTTATTTCACACCTTCACATGTTGCGACTGTGTATTTTATATCTTTAGCTCACTATCCAATTCCCTGATATTTGATCTGCATCTTCTTTGTTGGGGTTCTAGCAAATATTTGACAATATCCTCAACCGTAATATACCATGGCCTAGTGTTCCAGAGGAGATGAGCCATGAAGCCCATGATTTAATAGATCGGTTAGTGATTTTTCTTTCCGTCCAACCATATGCATAGTGAAAATTTCTTGATTTGTTGGCAGCTCTGTTCTGAACATCAATAAGCAACCTGTTTTTCTTCTCATGTTTTGCTTGAGTTGTGAACTATATGTATGTTCCCATAAGGGTCCAAGTAAATGCCCATTTTGATCATGCGTGGTTCAGGATCAGCTTTAACTGAATTGAGAAGACACGTGTATTCTTTTCAGTAACATTGTGTCATATGCTTTATCCAGGTTACTAACGGAAGATCCTCAGCGTAGACTTGGAGCTAGAGGGGCAGCTGAGGTAACATTGATTATTTTTTTTCTTGATAGACTGATTCCAGTTTTATGGTAAAGTGTTGTGTAGTGATGAAACAAATATCATGACACAGGTCAAGCAGCACATCTTCTTTAAAGATATAAACTGGGACACTCTAGCAGAGCAGAAGGTGAGTTCATTTATCTGTATGCTTCTAAAGTCATAAGCTTTGTGAACTCAATTCTTTCTTCTTCTGTTTTTGGATTTTATTGCATTTTTTTCTTAGGCTGCCTTTGTGCCGGATTCAGAAGATGTTCTTGACACAAGTTACTTCCAGTGTCGCTACCAGCCTAGCTTTTCGGATAAGCAATGTTTTCCAACCAATGAGAATGGAGATTCT
Source organism: Moricandia moricandioides (assembly GCA_905132885.1). Taxonomy (NCBI): domain Eukaryota; kingdom Viridiplantae; phylum Streptophyta; class Magnoliopsida; order Brassicales; family Brassicaceae; genus Moricandia; species Moricandia moricandioides. The sequence goes on from CAJHQQ010002453.1 coordinate 28,781, forward strand.
AGTGAAAGTGGCAGCAGTGGTTGCCTGAGCAATGATAACAACGAGGAGGTAATATCTGCTGGTCCACTCTCTGTCAGAAATATTGGCGTTGCATCTATAGATGCGTAACCCTAAATTGAATCAATGATGGCCTGCAGATTGATGAACGTGGCGGACCTGCGGAGTTGGAAACCAATGTATCTAAAAATAACCCATTCGATAATTTCTCGTTCAAGGTACTGTATACTTTCGTTCGAATATCCCTTGTCATCCAAGAATACGGTTAATCATAGTTTTATACAGTTGTAAAAGTTACCATGCAAGTTTCATTCTTAGGATTGATATCTTTACATAGGAAGTTAGCTTTATAGACGGCTTGCAGAGTCCTTCTACTTTAGGTTGGTAGGTTATGAACTTGTGTGCTCTGCCTCCAAGAACTGGCTTTGATTTGTTCAGTTATGGCAAATTATTTTTAGTAGTGGAGATGTAACCATTTGAAGTGGTGTTTATGAGAAAGCCGGTTAATATAGCATTCTGACTTGTTCTTTTTATGGTATGAAGAACCTATCGCAGCTGGCATATATCAACTATGATGTGATATCCAAAGGTCAGAAAGATGGAACACCAGCAAGTTTGCATCGAAGATAACAATCAAATCAACGTTACTTGTTATTTTTGTACATGTAAGTCAATTTCTTTACTGGTTACTAATAAACTTTTTTTTAGCTTCACTATTTCTGATGCATCAATGTTACATATTTGCAGAGACAGGGGAAGAAAAAAAGGAAAAAAAATCAGAAAGAGAAAATGGATATTAAACATTATTTGGACGCATAACGCAGCCTGCAGATGCGGCTATTAGTGTTTTGCGGTATGTAAGCTGTTTTGATATTTGTTTGGATTTGTGGTTAACATATATAGACATGGTTCCAGGCTTTGGCATTCCACCTTTAGAAGAGGTTGTGAAATGTTGTGTCTAAGTAAATTAAGTGAAAGATTATCTCAATGTTCCTTACTGTTTCGCAATTTGTCTCTTCCAAATCTGTTCATTGGAATATTTTAGGCTGCACATGAAATAGAATCGTCACTCTCTCGTTGTCTTCTTCTTCGTTATCTCTTTCTCTATAAGCATCAAACTTGGAACCACCTCGCTCTTTATGGTCCCTCTTTATCATGTGTATGAATACTTTTGGGACCTCTCTAAAAAGGAGTCATACAATTATAGCAGCCTTAGTACTGTTGCAGTTGCACCCATTCCCACCTATTTTATGGCCATATGCATTAACTGCTTTTACTCAAAAAGCTGTAAATGTTTGGTAGCCAAAAATGCAAAGTGGGTTTTGTGATCCCAAAAATGGGTTGGGCTTCACATTCATCAACAAAAAATATTAATGAGATTTGTCTACAGTTCAATAATTGCAAATTTGGTATTCATTCATTCATTTTATAAATCATTTGCTAAGTGTTTACTTTTGGTACAGTTTAGCTGTCACTGGATCAGAACGATAATAAAAGCAAGAGGCTCTATTGATATAACATGTTGACAAACACTATATAGATTATTGATATGATATTAAGCTATAATGTATTGAAATGAGCAAAACATGAAAACGAACAAACAGAGTATAATGGAAATCAAACTGCGATTAAAAGTAGTACTACAACCTCTAAACAGGAGTATCAAATATTTTTAACTTTAGTTTCCCAACTTTTAGAATTGATCAAATTATTATCAGATATAACTCAAGTAAAGTGTACAAACCTAGCGAGCACATCACATTTGCAAGAAAAAAGATGCTTAACAAGTGGCCAACCAAATCACTACCAAAGTGTCTCCAAGAGTTGAGTTTGTTCGGCAATATAAGTACATTTACTTTTGAAGACAGTGATTAAATGCCCTTGCCACTATGTCAGCTCTGTTTCTTTTACCTGTCCTTGGGACTTGCTATTGCGATATCAAGTCGCAGCATATTGTTTGTTTTGTTGCTTGTATTGAATGATCGTTAATCTATATCACTGAAAACTAACGATATAAAGTTCTTGTTTTTTTTTGGAACTTACAATTGATTGCTGTGAAGTCACAAAATGGTACGACAAAATAAACAAGATCTGGGCTTCACTGTGGTTTTGCCCACCGGCATGAATTTGCCGTGGTTATTGGTGTTTTACAATAATCACAAAAAACGATAAATTAATTCAAACTGTTTTAAAATTTTCAAAATCAAAAGATCATTCCCGCTAAGATTTGTGATAACGGATGGATAAAAAGGAGTAAAACATTTTTTAAAATATTTTAAAATTAAGATATTATAAATAAAAATCTATAAATACATTTTATATTTTAATTTATATTCACTAACAATATCATAACTTATTTTATAAGTTCAAACCAAAAATATTCACTATAATTTGTTAGACAATAATATATATACATATATAAACATATGTACATGTATATAAATCAAACAAAATATTTTAACATATTTAATATAAATCTTCAGAATTTTTTTGATTGAAATAATAACTTTCATCCAAATTAAAAAAATAAAATATGTAAACATAATATTGTTCTTAACTATATTGAATTAATACTTTTTACATTTTATTATAATTTAATGTTATAATATGTTAATATTGATAATTTAATATTAAACCGTTGTAATATCTTATAATCAACTAGTTATAAGTATCATGCAAATATATTAATTTTCATTCTTACAAATTATTTAATAACATTTTAACATGTTTCAATCCACATTCACAAAGTCTCGCAGCTGCACCCGCAATCACTGTACTTAAGCCAAGCTTTACTTGTATGTAGGCCTCGGCGTTTTTACCCAAATCGAAGTCCCTACTTTAACTTGAACCGAAAAAAACTGAAATTGCATCTAAACTGTTATATAAAAATATATAAATGGGACTTAAGAGTTTGATACTTTTGGGTGCAGATACAACCCGAACCAAACCGAAATCCAAATTAGAATCCAAACATATCCGAAATTAATTAAATATGTTAAATTTTTTATATATATTAAGGTAATATAGATATCTTCGAGTATGTTAAAGTTTTTTTACTTTGTTTTATTTGTTGTTTTGAATAATTTTTAGTTAGTTTAGATAGTTTAACTAATTTTTAATTAACTTTTGAATAATTTATATACTTTAAGTATAGTGTTATTAATTTTTAAGTTTTTTTAAAAACTATTCTTGTGCATTTTCAGATATTGATTATAATCTGATCCGAAACGAATCTGGAAGCAACCGAACCGAATTCAACCCTAAAAATAATAAAACTCATTTTTGAGATAATATTAAAATTTTGAAAATCCGAACCGAATCCGACGGACCCACAAAACGCCCATGCCTAATTGTATGTCGCAGTTGCATGGACATACACATGGCCATTCAAAACAAAATAAATTTGGTTAAATAAATTATGTTGTTTAAGAGTCACAAATATGATAGTATAGTAGGGACAAGAAAAATTAATAATAAAAAAGGATGAGCAACTAAAATAAAATAAAAATATTCAAGAAAGACAAAGTAACAATAATTACAATCACCACCATATCCTCACGCCCAACACAAATAACTGCAAATGCCAGCAGACTTACCACTAAAACCCCTCTCCTTTTACCAAGTGGGGTCAAAAACATAAGTTAAATTTCTAAAACTGAAAACATTTTAAAACCAATAACTCATCAGTTTTGCCCCCAACCATTAACTTAACACTATTAATAATTAAAATTCCAACAATTAATTATTAATTCTCAATCAATAAACTTCATCCACTTGATCAGGACCAGACCGTCTCAAATTCTCAATCTTCCTAACCACTTCCACCATCTCAGGCCTCTGGTCCGGATGTTGTGACGTACACTCAATACCTAGCTGCACCATCTCCTCCATCATCTCTTCATCATCCCTCTCCAAGCTAAGCAGCTCCGAGTCAAAAACCTCTCTCCTCCACTCATCCCTCACCACAGAGTTAACCCATCTCGGCAGATCAACTCCTTCCTCATTCATCACCGAGTCCGAAGGAGCTTTGCCCGTGATCAGCTCAAGAACCACCACGCCGAAGCTGTACACGTCACCTTTCTGCGACACGCGTTTTGGGTCGGTTACTTCAGGAGCACGGTAACCAGTACCACGGTTTGGAGTTGTAATGGAGGCTGAGACGAGCTGGGACAAGCCAAAGTCCGAGACTTTGGCGTCGTGTGACTTGGTTAAGAGGATGTTTGAGGATTTGACGTTGCCGTGAGAGGTGGATGTTCCTTGTGAGTGAAGGTAGTCTAAGCCACGAGCTGCACCAAGAGCAATTCTTGAACGTACATCCCAAGTTAATGGAGTCCTCCCTGCTCTGTTTCCTGAGCATCAACATCAAAAAGATTAAGCACTAGAATCAAATCAGGGTCGGCCCTTGGGCCAAGCCAGATGAAATATTGGTTTTGATCCTCAAATATTTTTAAGAAATTTATATATGCATAAGCTCCCTAAAAAAATTTTAGACTCCCAAATTCGTAAAAAAAAAAATTTAGTAAAAAATCTTCTTAGGTTCAATCTCATGCCGGCCCTGACAAAAACAAATCATGAGCTTAGACAAATGAAAATAGCATATGATCCCCAAAAATTACAAAATAATTTACATAATTATCCCAGATTTTTTTTTTAGACCGGCACTGTTAAACATTAAGCCTCAAACCTAATGAAGCTATATATATATATATAGTAACTAAGCACAGATTTAACAAACCTAATCACGAAGTTTGTAATAAAAACTAACCATGTAAGAGAGCAGACAAGCTTCCCGTGGACATAAAGTCATAGACAAGAAGCTTCTCGTCTCTGCTGAGATAGTAAGCTCTTAATGGCACCAAGTTCTCATGGTCCATCGCACCAACCAACTCAATCTTCTCCCTAAAGTCCTTATCCGGCATCACCACATCCTTCAGCCTCTTCACCGCCACAACCGTCACGGCGTCAAGAACCGCCTTATACGCCGTCCCAACCGTTCCTTTCCCAAGAACCTCCGCTGAAGCTCTCAACAAATCCTCAAGATCAAACACCTTAGTAGCATTACCAAAGAACACAAGCTTCTTACCCGCCGGACCAGCCACTTCTCCAGCTTTTGTGTTCCCGGTCATCGCCGCGGCTGCCGCGGCGGTCACCGAGTACTCCGCCGGAGGGACTCCGGGTTCTTGCTGTTTGTCCACGGCTCTTGAACTCTCGGTACCCTTTTCCGGCAGAGTACCATCAGTATCAGAACGATCAACGCGAAACCAACAACACATCCGATCACAATTCCGGCGATAGCTCCGCCGGAGAGTTTGTTTTTTCTATTTTCTTTGACTCCTCCGACACTAGGTGGTGTTCTGTTACCTCCTGAAGTAGGCTGGCTTGGTACAGTTTCCTCATTAGGACAAATCTTGAGCGGTTTGCCGCAGAGTGATGTCTGAAGAAACGAACCAGACTCGAATCTCTGAAGATGCTTTGGTATTGATCCGTTTAATGAGTTGTTAGATACGTTGAACTGAACCAATGGCAAATCAAGATCAGGTACCGAACCGGAGATGTTGTTGTCTTGAAGAAACAGAGTCTTTAACCTCGTGAGGTTATTAAAACGTGGAGAGATCTCTCCGGTGAAGCTGTTCTGAGCGAGGTTAAGCCTCACGAGGTTAGTGAGACTGAACAAGCTCTCAGGTACTTGGCCGGAGAATCTGTTTCCTTGCAAGTAAAGGTGTCGGAGATCGGAGCAGGTGGTGAGATCGAGAGGGAGAGAGCCGGTGAGGGCGTTGAGACGGAGGCTGAGTGTCCGGAGACGAGTTAAGTTACTGAAAACACCGTTCGGGATGGTGCCGGAGAGAGAGACGCCGGGGAGACGGAGGGCGGTGACTCGGTTGTTGACGCATTTGACGCCGGCCCAGTTGCAGGGAGAGGTTTGTCGGATGTTCCAGCGGAATGTTCGGCCACGGACGGCGGAACGGAGAGAGAGAAGAGCGGCTCTGTCGGCGTTGAGGTCTTGGGTTGAAGGGAGAGGGAGAGAGAGGAGAAGGGTTGAGAGGAAAAGAGAGAGAATCGCCATGGAAGAGTTGGGGAAGACTCGCATTGTGACGAAGAAGAAGAAAGAAGAAGAAGAGAGAGAGAGATAAAGAAAAGAGAAGGGACTTTTGAAGAGGTGTGATGGATATAGAGACAGAAGTGAAAGCAGTCAACAGCCTAATCCTCTTCTTCTCTCCTTCTCCCCATGTTTGCGCCCTTTTTTCTTTTTCTTTTTTTTTTTTTAATTTCCTCTTTTATTATTCCCTCCTTTTCATTTTAAACATCGTTGTAAAATTTAAAATTGATTTCATGCATAGATAAAAACCAACTAAAAAAGTTTTTATCCCAAAAATAGCATTTAAAAAAAAAAGATCAAAATATATTTTATTAAAGAGTTTAAATATATATTTATGTCCTTTAGGTTAACTAATCTAAACTTAAGGTTTAGAATTATGGGTTGGGGTTTGTACGTGAGGTTTAAAATACAAAAAAAATTAAAAAAATAAAATAATTTCAAAATAAAAAAAGTTTATTTTAGTCATTTTTTTCTTAAGGTCTATTTTTATGACAAAAACTTGAAAAATATTTATTTGAAAGATTTATCTTTATATGTATCATTTTATATTTTTAAAACAAATATTTGATATTTTTTTTCATTTTAACCTTATTTTCAGTTCACTAATTAACAAAAACAAATAAAATAGTATATTAATTAAGTATACAATAGAATTTTTTTTTTTTGAATGTGTAAAATAGATTTAAATGATATATAAAACGGATGGAGTATTTTATATAAATGAGTAGTTATTTATGACAGTTATTTGAACACAGAATATTATGTTTCTAAGTATTATTACATTAATTAGTAGAACAGAATAAAAATTGGATTAGAATCTCAAATAAGCATTCCTCTAACATTCTTCGATAATTTAGCATTCTTAGTCCACATTTCTTTTCGTCAAATAAAAATGAAGTTGGTATAGTTATAGTATAATACCAAAAGAAAATGGTGGGTATAGGTTGAGAGTTGGTAGGACCGTAACATGTTAGAAGATCGCAACCACATTTGATAACATTAAAGTTTTGACATAAAATATAGTTTTGTATGTGTTCAAAAAAAAAAAAAACTACTTTTGTGTTCTGTCTCCCTCCACTCTGGATTAATAGAATCTTATAGGACCTTCTTTCGTTTTTTTCATTTGTATCTAAGGCCATGATTAACCTGGATCTCTTAAGGTGGGGTTCTTAACGAAAAATTTGTCTTTTTAATTTTTCTTTTTTTTTTTGCATTTTTCCCGCTAAAAGACGGCTCTTATGGTTCTTATTTAAGAGACGGTTCTTAGCTTTTCTTAGTTAAAAGCTAAGATACGTCTCTTAGAAAAGTTAAGAACCCCACCTTAAGAGACTCCGGTTAATCCTGCTCTAAGAGATTCTTCTTGACATCCGCCGATAAGCTTACGTCCATTTATTCAGAATTGAACAACTGAGCTATACTGAACCAAAACCTAACCAAATTTATAAATGTACAAGAGTTCTATAAAAAAATAAAACCAAAACAAAACCGAGCTCAGATCTAAACGGATACCCAAAATTTTAAAATACAGATTATATACTTCAAAACATCAATGATATCTCATTTCCAAATAACCAAATTTTTCAGAAATATTATTTATATACCCAGGACCGGATGTCAGATTTTAGGGGCATGAAACATTTCTTCAAGGACTTTTATAATAAAATAATTTATAATTTGGGGTCTTTTATCTATGTAAAATCTCTTTGAATTTTTTGGAGGCCAATGCGACTTTCATCTGGTTGTCCCTAAATCCAACCATGTATATACTAAATTACCCGACTATTTTTCTATCCAACATATTTAAAATTTTGAGAATTTAATGGATATTCAAATTTAAAATACAGATTATATCTTTAAAAACATCAAATATATTTAATTTCTAAATAAGCAAATGTTCTTATTATTTATAAATTGAATTACCCAAATATATTTATACCCAAGATATTTAAAATTATATAAGTTAGAGTATTTACTTTAACAACCTGAATTACCAATAATTGATCTGAAAATCCAAATTATCCAATGTTTTTATCCATCTTCTACGAAAAAACGAAATAGTACCAAAACCAAACTGGAGCCAATTTTTTTTGAATATTAGTTGGTTCTCAACTTTATCCAAACCGAATCAAAAATCAAAATAACCAAATCGAATCAAATTTTGTAAATAATTTGACTGTTCCTAAATCTCTAGAATCTAAAAATCAAAAACTAAAATATTCAAACCGAACCGAACGCCAAGACCTATCGACCAATATGTGTATCCCCACACTGTCCAGGACAATGATAGATTTTTAATCCATTAGATATTTGAATTTGGGAATTAATATTAGACCTCTTCTCTAACATGCATGGTGTCTCATCTTCTCTAGTTAGACTGTATATTTTTTCCTTCTTATTTATCCGGTGAAAATTGATGTCCTCATTTTGTAATTATGTTTTTATCAGTTCTACATTAAAATAAAATAAAAAAATAGAGATTTGAGAAGATGATATAAGCTTCTTGCATATATATATATTGGGCGAAAACTTATAAAAGTTTTTATACAAAGGTATTATAAGTTTTTATAATATAAGTAATAAGTTCTTTTTAATAGACCAAGAGAATCAAATCTCTATAATATCAAAAAATGAGCGAAAACATGACTTTTCCTAAGTGTAATATGCATCTAGTAATAACAAAAGGTTTTATTATGAATGCCTGTTTATATGTAGTAGATAACAGGCCTACATCAGTTGTTCTTTTGTCGATGAATATTACTTAATATAGATATGGTCCAAAATCATTTGTAACGTTTGAGTTTTTCGGGTTTCACTGGTAGAGATTTGCTGTTTTTAATAGATTTTAAGAACCTTGTTTGGTAAGGAAAAAAACAAATTGATTTGAAGTATATGGTTGTGTCAAAATTTCCCAAATTTTAGTATTCGTTGGAACGGCACGGCATTAAGTTTTCTTTCGTAAAATGAATGGTATTAGGTTACATCATTTACACATACATCAACAAAAATAAGTCATTTTTACAACAAAAAAAAAAGTCATTAAGCAAAAAAACAAAAAAAGTCGTAACGTTCACCGGTACATGGTTAGGCTTTGCAAGAAAGGAAAAGACAACTACTACAATTAATATTTACATTTTATTTTCATGTGTTTGGTTCCTTTTCTTCTCGCCAAAAACCATTAATTATAACTTTGGTATGCTCGTGAAAGACCAAAGAAAAAAAGAACTGATTATTCTTCCTCTGGTCGGAGAGAATTTGTGTTAGATAGCTTCTAGAACTTCAATTCGACTTTTAACTAGTAAAAACATCATATATTAGAGGAAAATTTCTCAAATAACCAATTTTAAATTTTTTGTTACAAAATAATCTATTAAAAATAATCAAAATAATTTTATTTTTATTTTTAAAGTTTATTTAGATCATTTTCTATTGGAGATAATTTTAGTAAAAAAAGCTTTTTAAGTCTATTTAAAAGTATTTCTCTATATTAAAGGACATTTTGTTTTCATGTCTTTTGCTTTTATTGGCGTTTATATTGAATACTCGTCTCTTTCAAAAAAAAATTAAAAAGAATATTGGTTTCTTTATATGCATGAAAACAATGCCAGCTAAGAGCATCTCAAAGAGGCCCTTAAACCCTCAAATTTTGAAGTTTTTTACTCTCCAAGAGACCCTCAAACCCTCAAATTTTGAGGGCGTGAATAGTGAAACCTCAAATTTGAGGTTCCACTATTCAAGCCCTCAAAACACTATTTACTTTACATTTTAGTCCTTATAAATTTATAATTCACATATATTTGTAATAACATTAATTTTCTTATCACTTTAATCCTTATGACTATATTTCACTTAAATATTCAAATATATCTTATATATACATATATATATATATATATATATATATATATATATATATATATATATATATATATATATATATATATATATCTTATATATATATATATATATATATGTATTATTAATATATAAAATATATAAAAATGTTAAAACTAAAATAAAATAAATAAAATAATATTACTTAAATGATATTTATTATTTCACAGAAAATTATATTACATTGAAGAAATATTACAAATTAAAGATCAAAAGTACAAGATTAAATATTTTACACTAAATATTACACACAGATATATTGTATTGTAATAAATTGTATTTATAAATATTGTGTTTTATATTTTTAATGTGTATATATTATCTATCTCTATAAAGTTTAAAGACTATAATTAATTTATATTAAAGTTGAGGACTAAGATACAAATTACATAAAACTTCAAAGATAAATTTGAGGTTTCTTCTTGGAGCATACCACCCTCAAATCTTCATTTTGAGGATTCTCCACCCTTAAAATGAGGTTCCTTCTTGGAGATGCTCTAATAAATTGCCAATGTTTTTTTTTGTTACAAATAAATAATTAGGTGGGACGGATTGGATATCTGGAGTATTTTAGGATATTCGAATAATGATTCGCATACGAGTTTTCCGGATATCTAGAGTTATGATATTTGGACTAAAATTCAAATATCCGTGAATATCCATATTGTTTTTTAAAAGTAATTAAAATCTTAAAATTAAATTAAAAACTAACTTATTTACTATTTTTATTTTATTTAAATTTTGTTTTTGTAAAAAAATTAAAAAATCATTGAAATTTAATAAAAATAAATTTACTTATATAAATATAAATATATTTTAAATATTTAAAAAATGTTTAGTGTATCCAGATCCTGGTATCCGAAATTAAAATTTCATTATCCAGCTTTGTATTCGGATCTGTAAAGTCACTAACAAGATCTGAATCCAGACTTTCTACATATCTGTTTTTCGAAGCGGATCGGAGCAAATTCTAAATTGTATAACAACGGATATTAAGTCTTACGTTTATAGATAATCAAACCAAGCGAGGACGGCCTAGTGGTACTTGAGGGAGTTTCGGCCCCGATACGGTCCCGGGTTCGATCCGCGCTGGCCACCGGAGGATTAAAATTTGAGCATCGCCGGCGACAGAGGATCCGCTTCGACGGGACTAGTCTGAACTCATTTTTGTGGAGCCAGGATACCTCTGTATAATTCAAAAAAAAAAAAATCAAACACGCCTGTGTTATATTATAGATAGGTATATGCGCCCAAGTGGACAAACCAAGAAGTTTTATTTTTGCATGATATACGTGAACGTATATACTGGCGTTACCTGCCCGCATGATACGTCCATATTTTTAGTTAGATCTCGCTAATTAAGCCAATAATAAAAAAAATTTTACCAAAAAAAATTAAGCCAGTAATAGTTCAAGCATATAATATATACTTAAAAGATTCAGCCTAAATGTCGTACGATTATAACCCAATTCACATTACGAAATTGATTGGACGAAAAATCATGCAATTTTAATTGTTTGGCAGGAAAAAAAAGAGCCGATTTAGGTTAGATTCTCCGTGTCAGCTCGATGTTCTAGTACACAAAAATAAAAGAATAATAAAATTATATTGGGGTAATTGGGTGGACTCTTGTAATGGACTTTAACTTTAATTTTTATATTATTATATAAAATATTACTTCTTCAGTTTTATATTAAATATCATTGTAAATAAATTTTTTTTTATAAAATAAGTGTCGTTTTCTACTTTCGATGTAAAATATATTAATTTTATACTGCAATTTATTTTTCTATTGGTTGAAATATGATTAGGTGTATAAGTAATTACATTTTTATATAAAAAATATGTAAAATTAATTATTTTCTTAATTGATATGAAAAAAACTAAAATGACATGTAAAATGAAACACAAAGAGTATAAATTACTAATCATGTTTTATGTTGTTTTTAAAGATAAAGTCAAATATAAAAAAATATAGTATAAAACTTTTTTGTAAAGCAAAAAATATTGCTGTAAAAATATCTTTCTTTTTTATTTATTTTTTATTTTAATTTTTACATCTACAATATATACAACTACATCAAAAATATGCAAACTAAATTTTGGAAAAAAATCTCCATAGGTACAACCCATCTGACCGCCCACAATGTTTTGTGTAAGCACGGCTGTGGTTGGGTTTTTAGTCACAATTTGTTGGGATTAGGCTTGCAACGAATTAGGACTAGTTTCTTGTTCTTTTTCTTTTTATAACCTGGAGATATTTTAATCCGAAGGCCCAACTCAAGACTGGTACAAGGCTAAGTCAAATAAAACATTTGCCTGTGACCTCAAATTTTTTTTTAAAAAACTACGTAGACTTTCAAATTTAGTAAAAAAAGTTATTAATTTTTTATTAAATTGTCAAAAGCCCCAAAATTTCAGATTTGGCCTTCGAAACTAATTTCTTCGAGATCAGTCTACCGACAACAGGTAAACTCGGTTGCTCTACGTGGAAAGTAGATACCCACACATCTAGCCACAAAAATGGATAAATCTAAGTGGTAGGATTCAAATCCAGAACGCCTAGCACCTTTCCAAGTCCGACTACCATCCACACCCGCATAGCACTATTTATCTTTTTTTTTTCTTTCTTCTTTCTCACGCAATTATTCTGTCTTCTAAACTAACACAACAAAGCCAGAAAAACCAGGGAGAAAATACAATAACACTGGCAGAAACGAGAAAGATAAATAGTGGTTTTGGATTGAATGAGATACTTTTACACCATGTATTCAAGTTGTAAGACTATAAACAATTTATTAAAATTAAAATATATTTATTTGGATTATTAGTGGACTTTGTTTTGTACTAGGATTTTCCCCGTACTACGTTCCAGATTTCTGCATCATGTAATTTGTTAGAAGCTTTTAAACATAAAAACAGATGCTCTTTCTCGAAATAAGAAGAAAAAAACATAAAAGCAGCACTTAGTTATACTAAAAGAATTAACTTATTGTAATAAGAAGCTTACTCCATCTAATAGTGTTTTTCTATTGTTTTTGTTTTATGGCTTCTCGGTGTTCCCATACTTTCTCTCCTCAATCTCTTTTAGAGTTTCGTCATGTGTGTAAACTCATTTCCTCCAGATATTGCGTCATGTGTTGTTCTGTAATGCCAAACCAATTAGAAATAAATAATGTTTTACGTTAATTCCAGTCAACCTCAACAGATCAACTGTAATCTTAAGTAACCTGAATGATTGGTCATGATATGAAACATCAATATTGGTGTAGTGACTTATCAGAAAAAACGAACACAACAATTTTGGTCACCAAGTGTTTAAGAGAGGATATTGAGATGGTGATAAAAGGCAGACGATAGCCGAGTTATTATAAAGTACCTCTTTGTGGGATTTACAGCTCAATTGGTGACAGCTTCTCCTAGAAAAATTGTTAAAATGTAAGATTTTAAGTTCGAGAAGCTCCAAACGCACTAATAATCTACCTAAGAAGTCACAGATAAAGGGGTAGGATCAGTGCTCTACATAGCCAGCATGGATCCCACAAGGTAGGTTGTTACAATAAAATTCGATTTTTATACAATAACCCGCTCTGTGGAACTCAAACTAGCTCTACATAACACCGACCCTAACCCTCACCTGTGAGCTTTCAATCCAAAGCTATTTGATGTGACAATGGAGCTTTGAAAAGCATTTGGTATTATATTCCCGGTTAACTTGCATTCTTGTTTTTCGTTTATTTTTTTCAAGAAATAAACTGTTCAAACTATGATTCCTCTGACATTTGCAGCCAGTTTCATCCCTCATAATCATCCAACTCTCAAAAATGTCTACCTACACTCCATTTCCTGGCTCAATACAACCCATTAATCCTCTGAAATAAACACCCAAAGAAAATTCAAAGCTCATGCGCTTTGGCTTACATGCAGCAACGTTCACTAAACACTATAGCTTTAGTAGTTTTCAGCTACAGGTCTCGAAGGAAAGAGGCGCATTAGAAATGTGATCAGCGACCAGAGACACAGAACAGCTAGAAACTGCAAAGTCACAACCAAACCAACCAACGCAACTCCTCGCTCTGTAATCTCTACGGTCGTTGACGCATCTTTCATCATAAACATCAGCCTCTGAACAAAAGTGGCTGCTCTTGTCACCTGATACAGCCTATACACCTGCCAATGCATACAATACAACCATAGTTACTCTTTAGAACAAGACTGTAGCTAAAAGGGTTTCTCAAACAAGAAGATGACCAGAAGTGGCTGGTCCAAATCAGCATATAAGTCTGTTTGTTTACCTCAAAGACTATTGGAACAATGGGCCAACAAGATGAGCCGCGTCTTTCAAGCTGAGCCTCGAAACCTCGCTGAACCGCACATCCAACCAAGAATGGAAGGACAGCAATCAACGCATCCATTCCAAGAGCTGGCCAAGTCATGTATACAGCAAAGACTGGGACTACAACTTTCAAACCCATCATCAGAAAAGTAGACATAAGGTATCCTCTAAGTCCAGTGATTAGACCCCATCTCTTGGAGCTGAAGTCTAAGTATGGCTTCTGCACATGGTCAGTCACAGACAAGAATATCGCCAAACCAGCATAAAACGCCGTCTCAAAGCAGAAAGAAGTAACAATCTCTGCATCAAGAAGATAAACAAATCTGATCAAAAGAGAGTAGCAGCATCACACAAACAAGAGATAGATCATAAGGGAAGCTTATTGGCTCCACACTTGAAACATAACTATCAAGATACCTTCTACTCTACTGGTCCCTATAGTGGCATGGGATATATCTATATACCTGCAACGGTGTCGTTTTTAAAGGTAGCTTCAATGGCACCACTGAGAAAGAACTGTGGAAGAATCAGAGAGGATATTAAGACAGCAGGAGCCAGAACCCACAAGAAGGAACCTTTGTCTTCTTCTTGAAACGGAGCCGAGACAAGTTTACTTTCTTCAACCAGCTGGTGGGTTAGACCGTTGAATGAAACCGAACCAGACTTTCCACGGAACAGCTCAGCTCGAGGAGAACATAGGACACGGCCTCGGTTCAAGTAAACTCCACCTTGTGGTTTGTTCCAGACAAGGGTTTCTTGTAATGACAACAAGAAAAGTATGAGTCTTGGTGGGGTTTAAGAATTACCAAAGTGAAACAAGAGGGTTAGATACGTACGTATGACATTAGTTTTGGGAGATTTGGAAGAACCCTGGAGAAAATGAGAAGTTTTGGATAAGGTTTGTTTTTTTGAAGAATCGAAATTGAAAAAAAAAAAGACGAGATTTTTGATGGGTTGATTTCACTTACAGGAAGACGGGAGAGTGAAACTGGAGATGAAAGTTGAAGTCTTGGCGGAAGAAACCCTAAGCAAATAGCTTTCGATTCCATTTTTTAGTTCTTCTCCTTCTTCCTCAGCAAAAACTTTACGACATTCACATTTCTTCACAATTTCTTTTATTAACTTAAATCGGAATTCATTTTTTTAATGGCTCATTTAATTTTACCATTTAAATTTAATTAGATAAACAAATAGAATTACATTTTCAATATTAAATATTTTTTCTCAACCACATTCATTAATGCACAATTATCTCAAATAGATTTTTAAAATTTTTATCACCAATAACTCTAAAAGGAATGAAATAACTTTTTAATTTTAAATTTAATATTTATATATTTTAATTAAAAAATAGGTAAGAATAACATAAGATAGGTACTAATTTGCAAAAGTACACATTATCATAAATATATTAACATATTTGAGTTTACATATTAGGTGATTGAGAAATTGGCAAAAATAGCATAAGTGAAGTATTACTTTGCAAAAATACACATTATCAAAAGAGTGTTTTGCAAAAGTGACTCAAAATTTCAACTCAAAATGCAAAACTAACCTACAATTTTTTTGGAACTTTTATTTGCGTTATTCACCCTAAATTTTCGAGTTATTCACAAAAATGCCATTGCTTTTTTTTTAAATAAGTCTTTTACTCTATCATCCTTATCTTCACCAAATATTTACAATATTGTCATTGTCATCAATCCCCCAACTACCATGAACAACCAATTTGAAGGTCTTAATGACAAAAAAAAACGAATTTTTCTCTTACTATCTCATTTGTTGTGCATTCAAACCACATGTCTTTCACTTTCCTTAAAAAATCATTTAAAAAACCAAGATTTTTATTCCAAACTTTGTAATGTTCATAGAGTAACCGATTGGTAGCTTGAGTATTGAAGTTATGTGTGCTTGGAGAAGCCTAAGCAAGTCATCTGACGGTCCAAGGTATGAAATCGATATTGTTTTTCATATCTGTTCGCGAAGAAGACTTCTAGAGAAGTCTTCTGGTCAATGCATATGTTAGTTTTGTAATTGACCTTTTGCGTGTTTTATTAGAAGACTTCCCTAGCAGTATTCTAACTTTCCTTTGATTACAAAAAAAAACAAGTAAACCGAGAATACTTCCTAGCAGTCTTCTCAGATAAACATGTTGGTTTTGCAATTGGCCGAAATTTGTCAGAAATTTGACTTCTGTAGAAGACTTCTAGAGAAGTATTCTTTTTTATATCATGAAATCTTTTCAGCGTCGCTAGAAGTCTACCTGGGTTACTTTTGCAATTGAGAATTAATAGCAAAACATTAAATATTAAAAGAAGTCCCGCTGGAAAACTTCTGTAGACATCTTCTCAAGTTTTATTCCAGGTTTCTGGTCAAACATTCGGTAATGAGAGAATACTTATTACACTACAAGAAAACTCGGCCATTACTAGGACGGGTATTCCTCGTAACTTCCTAGTAAATGGCCATTTACTAGGAAATTACGAGGAAACACGTTTCTTCGAAACACGTTTCCTCGAAACACGTTTCCTCGAAACACGTTCATCGTAAAGCATGTTTCCTCGTAAAGTCGTAGTTAATTTACGAGGAAATGTTTCCTCGTAAAGTCTTGGGTCAGGTTTCCTCGTAAGCTCCTCGCAGCATTTCCTCGTAACATCGTAGTAAGGTTTTCCTCGTAAGATCGTAGTAAAACCTTACGAGGAACTTACTAGGAAATGTTACGAGGATTTTACTTGGAACCGTTACGAGGATTTTGCTTCGAAATGGTTTTTTCCCTATTAAAAAAAATTAATTATAAATATAATTATTTTATTTTTTAAAAATTAAAAAAATCAAATTATAAATAAAAACTAAAAACAAAATATTTTATAAATAACTAAATAATATACAGAAAGTTTTAAAATTCATAATATACAATTAAAATAAAAAAAACTACGGATGGTGGTCGTGAAATTGCTGAACGAAGTCGTCCTGGCTCGGGAAATCTTGTCCGTAGTTGGTGGCCGGCTGTGACTGTGATGGTGGAATCTCTCCGCCTTCCCGTCTCTGACGCAACATCTCCTCCAAATGCGGGTTTCCAACCGCCATAATGTCGAGGACATTGGTGAGAGAAGTGACATGCTGGGTGAGCGAAGACAACTCCGAGCGCAGCTGAGCATTGACATCGTGCTGCTCCTGATGATAAGACGATGTCGCTGCAGGGACATCGTTAACCGAGCCAATCCCGATGACACGCCCCTTTTTCCTAGGGGCGACCTGTAATTAAAAATATTAATAACATTAAGAAAAAATTTTAAAAAATATTTAAAATTAATAGTAAAACGAAATTATTTACCTCCTCGTAAATCTTATCCACTTCAACAGTGGATAATATGACTGGAGTCCCAGCCTGCTGAGTCAACTGGGTCTGGCGTTCGTCAACTCGGGCAACAACCTCGTTGTAGATCCGCTCGGAAGCAGGATCTACAAACTGCCCAGCCTTGTTCCGGTGGGTCCTCTCGTATAGGTCTTTCAGAGACGGAAGAACTCCTGTCTCCTTAGCCTGAAATTAATTTATAAAATTAAATATTAATTTGGAATATTTAAATAAAATATAAATAGTTATTAAAAATCATTTTACCATGTCTAGACGAATTCCCGCGTGAGGTTTTCGACCAGTGGTGTGAAGAACCTTGGTGTTGCCATGCTCGTCTTTGGTCATGCGGTTCCCGGAGTTTGTGTTGGAGGTTCTGACCGAGTCCGGCAACCCCCAATAGCTGATGAGGCCATCCCACACCGTGGTTGTGAGGCAATCGGGTTTCCCGGCCTCGTAACCATCCACCTGATTTAAAAAAAAATAGAATTAATTAAAGTATATAATATTTTTAAAACTATATATATATTATAATTTATAAATCTATACCTGGTAGTCGCCCTTCCAGTTGTAGACCATGTCGAGCAATCGTGCTCTTGCCTTGGCCTCAAACTCCTTCTTCACCCGCTGGTGAATCCCAATAGACCAACGATACTTTTGCTGTAACAAGGTAAAATAAAAAACGGATTAGTTCAATAATATTAATAATTTTAAATAATTAAAAATAAATTAACTAATTAAACTTACAGCGAATGATTTGAACCACGTCTTTTTTGTGTGGCTCGCCGTCATCTTCCAGTTTGGAGCTGGATCGGGAAAGTATCCCTTAATGCAGTCCGAGACGCTAGATCCGACACAATTGTCAACACCAAACCTGGAAAGACACAAAATAAATCATTAATTAGATTAATTTCTAAATATTTTGTTAATTAAGAAATAAATTAAAAAAACATTTTTAAAATTAAAACATACCATAATACGTTTCGGCCGTCCCGTCGGATAGGGTCTAGCTCTGCGAGCCCTTCTCTGCCTGGAAGGGCCAAAATATCCTCCACCGTGTACACCGCAAAGGGTGCGTTCGGCGGCACATCCAAATCGGGATGAACCCCGACCGGTGGAGGAGGAGGATGAGGAGGATGTGGTTCCCGGGACGCCGTAGAAGCTCCCTGAGTCTCGGGAATCGAAGATGAACCGGGAGCTGACGAAGATGAACCCGAAGCATCCTGACGCCCAAACATGTCTCTGTAGTGACTCCCCTCGAGAGACGACATCCTTCTACCGGCAGCCTTAGCAAGCTTGCTCTGTCTAGGCATCTATATTTAAAAAAAAAATCGAAACATTAATTCCCCGTATAATTTAAAAAAACACTAAATAAAAGTAAACGAACATAATCTAAATTCCCTAAACTAACCACCTAATCTAAATTCCCTAAACTAACCACCTAATCTAAATTCCCTAATCTAATCACCTAACTACGAATTAGAGAGTACCTTTAGAGGATTTAGAGAGAAGATTACTAGCAAATGAGAAACTGGATTGCTCGAGTATATATAAGGAATTTGGTTTCCTCGTAAAGCCCTAGTAAGTATACTAGGACCTTACGAGGAAATAGATATGCCCGTGTTTCTATTTCCTCGTAAGGTCCTCGTAAGCTTGTTACTAGGGCTTTACGAGGAAAAGCCTTTACGAGGAAATTGCTATGCCCGTGTTTTTTTTCCTCGTAAAGCCCTAGTAAAGGTTACTAGGACCTTACGAGGAAATAGATATGCCCGTGTTTTCTTTTACTAGGGTTTTACGAGGAAAGGGTTTATAAATCCCTAAACTTGAAACCCCAAACCCCAAACCACAACTTCCTTAACTTATAACCTCTTCTACCACCAAACTCCTAACCTCTTCTACACATAAACCCCAAACCCCAAATGCAAATTGATTTTGTGATTAAACAAACTTAAAACATATATAATCCAAATTCATTTTTGTGATTAAAAAAACTTATAAACATACATAATTCATTTGGATACATTGTCGTCATCTGTTGAAACATCATCATTTTCTAAAAACTCGTCGTCTACACCTTCGTCCGTTGAGTGATCAGGAACATCTTCGTATTCACGATTATGCGGATCAATGAGTAAGAACTCATCAATTTCTGCTTCAGCTACCTCGATCTCATTGGTGTTTTCTTCTTGTAATGGTGGTTCATCTCCAGCGATTATTCGTCCTCGAGGTGTAACTTTGATAACAGCTAACCAGTTTATTCCCGAGGTAGTAATCCGAGGGTATGGAATGAAGCAAACTTGATCTGCTTGGGAAGCTAATATGAAAGGCTCGAACTTGTTGTACCTACGTAAATAAAGATCATTATGAAAAATTTAATTAATACTGAAAACCTGGATATTAAAAAAAAGAATTTACCTTCGTCCACCGTTGACATCAACTACACCGTTCTTGTTAATCCGAACACCTCTGTTTACGACGGGGTCGTACCACTCACACTTGAAGATAACGCATTTCAAACCCATACCCGTGAATTGAACTTCATAAATCTCCTGCAAGATACCGTAGAAATCTGTTTCGCCTTTCACACATATTTCATAATTACTTGTCGCCCGGTGTCTACCATAGTCATAGGTATGAAAAGTATAGCCTCGGGTGAAATACATCGACGATGTAGTGACCTTTGCAACTGGACCTTGAAGTAATTCGCGAAACCATGCGGGATACTCAGGATCGTCATAATCAACCTGCAACATAATCATCCACTTCCGCAACTCGAAAATATTTCTCGGACCGGACATTTTTTTTTGTGTTTGATTAAGCTTATAGCTGATTTTTTTTGGTGTGTTTCAAATGAATCACATATGGTGGTATTTATAGGAATTTTCGAATCTGAGAATTTACTAGGAAATTGCTAGGAAAAGTAAGTACAAAACACGTTTTTGATTTAAATTCAATATTTTCTATCTATTTCCTCTTAATTTCGTAGTAACAAAATTTTTCCTCCTAATTTTGTAGTAAAGAGTTACTAGGATTTTACGAGGAGAAGTGTTACTATGAGTTTACGAGGAAAATGACGTTTTCCTCGTAATAGCCACGTAAGGTTACTTCGATTTTACGAGGAAACCTTTTTCTCGTAAGATTACGAGCACTTTACGAGGAAAACATGTTTCCTCGTAAAATCGAAGTAACATCGTAGTAATTTTACGAGGAAATATTTTCCTAGTAAAAGCTTAGTTTTCTTGTAGTGTTAAGAGGTCTTCAGGCGGAAGACTTCTAGAGAAGTCTTCTACAGAAGTCAAATTTCTGAAAAATTTCGGTCAATTGCAAAACCAACATGTTTATCCGAGAAGACTTCTAGGGAAGCCTTCTCTGGGAATTTCGAGAATTTTTTAAAATCAAAAGTAAGCCAATATTTACAAAGGAAGACTTCTCAATATGTCTTCTACAAAGTAGACTTCTAGAGAAGTCTTCCTTCGTAAATTTACAATTGCAAAAGTGACTTAAACGGTAGACTTCTTTAGAAGTCTTCTCTAGGGATGACTTCTTTTGAAGTTTTCTTCAGGGAAGACTTCTTAAGAAGTCTTCTACGTCAATCTTTATTAAACTTCAATTTTCTCAAAACAAATTTTTAATATTTTCTTGTTAATTAATGTGTATTGGGGCTCCTGAGTGAAATTCATAACTAAAATGATGATAATTATGAGGTTACAAGCTTTTTATGTTTATTAATGTTCCTAGCTAAACGTAGAAGATTTCTTAAGAAGTCTTTCGTGGGAAGACTTACGGAAGACTTCTTAAGAAGTCTTCTCAGTTTTTTTTTTTAATATGATGTTGTGTGTTTACAAATGTGTTTTAATATGATTTTTCAGATGATGCTTCAGTTACCTGTTGTTTACGGAGAATGGTTAGTGAAATATAATTCTTGGGATTTTGTGGTTGATAATGTCAAAGGAGCGAGAATGTTCTTTTTGAGTGATGGTTCTACACATGATGAACTTGTTGAAATGGCTGTAGAAGATTTTAACCTGGATAAGAACGCGGAGGTTGTGGATTTAACTTACTTGTTACCAGACGCACTAATGCAACAAATAGCTCCTGATACTCCTCCTATTCATGTTACAAGTGATAGACAAGTTCAGAACTTGATCAAGATAAGTAAAACACATGTTGTACATCTTTGTGTATCAAGCCGAGGCAGGATGAGGAATGTTAATGATGCCAACGCTGAAGGAAACCTAGCTGTCGAAGGAGAAGAAGAAAATGGAGGGGAAGAAGAAAATGAAGTGGAAGATGATGATAATTTGCCTCAAATATATAAATTGTGAGGAGGAGAAGTATGTTGCTGAAGTGGATGATGAGTTTGGAGATTACAGTGAGTATGAAAAAGTTAAGGATGAGGAAGAGGAAGATGAAGAGGAAGAAGATATATGTTTTGAGAATTTCAAAGAGACATATACTAATGAAGGAGAAAGCTCGAATGGGATAGTTGACACCAATATCTATGTCAGCCAGAGTTTTATCACTAAAGCGGCATTGGTTTCAGAGTTGCGGTTGACAGCGGTGAAGCATAAATTCTCCTTCAAAATATACAAGACCACTAAAACTTTACTTGTAGCAAAATGTCGTGTTCCTGGGTGCAAATGGAAGCTTAGAGCGAGTGTGAAACATGGAACAAACACGTTTTGGGTAACAAAGTATGTGAAGACTCATACATGTTCTATGTCTGAACGACGGGCTCACCGAAAACATTTTACTGTGAAGTATGTTGGTCAGCTTTTCATAGATCGTGTTGGAATCATTGATGGGTTAAATCTGAAGCATATCCAAGATGCAATGAGGAACATGTTTGGCATGACTCTAGATTACACCACTTCATACAGAGCATTGTTACATGCTCAAAAATTGGTAAGAGGATCAGCAGAAGAAGGGTATGAGAGGCTGTCTTCATATTTGGAGCAAATCAGTTAGCAAATTCGGGTTCTAAGACTAATATAGAACTCGATGCTGAGAATAGATTTAAGTAGCGGCCGCCGTCGGCACATCAAAGAGGTTCTTAACAAACTGGTAGCTATTTATATCATTTGGAGCTTCTATTGCTGGTTTTCAGTATCAGAGAATGGTCACTGTGGTGGATGGGACTCACCTAAGTGGGAAGTATGAAGGTGTTATGTTAGTTGCAGCTGCACAAGATGGTAATTTTCAGATATTTCCATTGGCTTTTGGAATCGTAGATATAGAAGATGATGATGCTTGGGAATGGTTTTTCACACAACTGAGGAGTTGTGTATCTGATCAGCATGCTTTGATGATAGTCTCCGACCGGCATAGAGCCAATAAAAGCGCGTGTGAAAAGGTGTTCCCTTGGGCAACCCCGAGGAATATGTTATTATCACCTACAACAGAATATTTTCCAAAAGTATAAAGGAAAGCATCTATAGTACTTGGTTAAAGGCGCTACTTATGCTCATACACTCTTCGACTTTAACCAATACATGGAGGAGATCCGGAATGTTAACCCGGCACTGGTAACATATTTGGAGGAAGCGGACGTGAGACTATGGTCACGGGTTCATTGTCATGGAGAATGGTACAATATAAAAATGAGCAACATAGCTGAATCTATTAACTCCGCTCTCAAGAGAGCAAGATGATTTCCCATAGTGTTTCTTTAAGAGTTTATAAGGGAAAAGTTAGGAAGGTGGAACATACTAAGTGTGATTGTGGTGTCTATGGAATCGAGAAAATACCTTGCTTGCATGCTATAACAGCTGGAAGCTTTGCTAATCGGCATATTTCAACACTTGTGTGCCCGCTATTCTCGAGGGAATATTTGTATGTAGGATACTCACAGAATATATATCCTTGTGGTGGAAAAGTTGATTCCCGGACTTGTTTTCCTCCAGATGTAAAGCGTGGTCCAGGGCGACAAAATAAATCAAGATGACAATCTTGGTTGGAGCTATCTAGGATGAGAGGACACAAACCGTGGAATCTACACAAGGATTATAGCTGCTCAAACTGCAAACAACCTTGTCATACACGTCCAAATTGTCCAAATAGTGAGAACTAATCTTCTGTAAGTATTCCAGAGGATGTCTTCTGTAAGTCTTCTGCAAGTCTTCTGCAAGTCTTCTGAAAGTCCTCTGTATGTCTTCCGGAGGATGTCTTCTTGAAGTCTTCAGTAAGTCTTCTGCAAGTCTTCTGAAAGTCCTATGTATGTCTTCCGGAGGATGTCTTCTTGAAGTCTTCTGTAAGTCTTCGGTAAGTCTTCGGTAAGTTGTCTGGATGTCCTCTGTAAGTCTTCTGGAGGGTGTCTTCTTATAGTCTTCTGTAAGTAGTCTGTAAGTCTTCGGTAAGTCGTCTGGATGTCTTCTGTAAGTCTTCCGGAGGATGTCTTCTGGAAGTCTTGTGCACTTATATCTTATGTCTTATGAACTTATGTCTTATGAACTTATCTTATGTCTTATGTATTGTGTTTGAATAGGTTCCTTCATTAGAATTAGAATTATGTACAAAATATTAGTTCAAGGTTAAAAAAATATTAGTTCAAGGTTACAAATGATTAGTTCAATCATACAGATCCAAGCCCTCAATATCGGTTTCTCTATTGTTGCTAGGGGTCTCATTAAATAGGTCAGTAGCCATCTTCTCCCTAATGCTCTTGACGTTCTTATCAGATAAGGCAGGAGGAAATGATTTCATTCCAAGAGCATGACACTCAATGTATTTCAAGGTGAATACACCACAATCACCAGCACGACATTGAGGTACTCCGGCAGTCACTCTTGCATATGTGAATGGCTCTAGTGTACATTTCACTCGCTCTTCGATGGAGCCAGCACATTCAACAAGCAGATAAGGTAGCATCTTGGCAAAAGGCTCCATTAACTCGACGAATTGAGCAGGTCTAACATGGGAAATAATGTTGTCCTAGATGGTGATGTGCCTGTTTGGAATAGACACCCAAATAGCAATCCAATGATCATTCTTGAAGTTCACTGGCGCATAAATTTCATCCACATCCGATCCCCAAACCTTATTTGTTGGGAAAAATCTGGGTAGTAAACCAGCATAATAATCCCAACTCCCTACAGGGAGCATCCTTCCTAGCCCGTTTACATCGGGCTCTGATCTCTTAAACTCTGGGTACTTGAACGTCCACATTCTGCTAAACACGTGATCAAGAATGCAAAGCCTCTCGCTCCTAAAGTGCTCTGGATACCTCTGAAACCGTTGCCTCAGTAAATTGATATAACCATCCATATGCTGCATTGAAAACATAACAAGACATAAAACTTCAAAAAGACATAATAAGTCTTGAAGACTTCCAGAATACTTACAAAAGACTTCCAGAAGACGTCCTCCGGAAGACTTCCAGAAAACTTCCAGAAGACGTCTTTCTTCCAGAAAACTTCCAGAAGACGTCTTTCGTAAGACTTTCGGAAGACTTCCAGAAGACTTCCAGAAGACTTACAGAAGACTTCTAGAAGGCTTATAAAAGACTTCCAGAAGACGTCTTCCGGAAGACTTTCGGAAGACTTACAAAAGACTTAAAGAATTACAGAAGACTTAAAGAAGACTTACAGAAGTCTTACAGAAGACTTCCACAAGTAAACCTTAAAAATCTTACCGAGTCGTAGAGCCATTTTAGGGGTGTTCGGATGGTGGAATACCACATACTTGGCCCCGATGGTCTTTTATCAAAAGCTATTTTATGAGTCCTCAAAACAACAAAACTATATCAACAAATCACAACAACCAACTTAATGTTCTGTGGGAGATTAGTACTTACGAATCTTTTTTCAAAAATTCATTAAGCAACTTAGTGTTATTCTTGTCAGGGGGAGAAAACGGATCATAGCCAAGACCAACCTTCTTGTTCGGCACGATCACTTTAGATGTGTTGTTGCCCTGATAAGGAGACTGTTGTGATGCAGCAAGCTTCCTATCTCGCTCACTCTTTCCCCTGAGGAATGCCATGGTAGCATCTTTCTTTACCCGACGTCTCTCTTCCGCCCTACCCAAGTCTGATTTAGTTGGCTCAGTTTTCTCCATAATGACAACACTTGGATCTTCTCATTTGTTTTTGGTCAGTGTCTTTGTTGACACTTCCTGATTTCTTCCCATTCACACTCTCACTCTGCAAATTCGAGTTCAATCCACATAAAATTAACTTAGCCAAAGTTTCCAATCAACAAATGAAACACATGTACCATCCATCCAATCAATAAATGAAACAAAATCCATACAAAATACAACTTTCACTTTTTATTCTTAGTATTCCTCTTCATTTTGATATTGGGAGAGGTTTCAGTACTAACCCCTAGTTCGTGCGCAGCATTATCCGGTTCTGAAACTGTGAGTTGAAGTTCATTGTGGTTGATTCCCACGTTATTCTCCACAGCTTCAATCCTATCGGCAAGGAGATCAACTCCTTTAGGCACTACCCAAACCCATCAAACATAACTTTCGTCAAGTTCTTGAAACTTTGTTCAAGATCTTCTTTCTTAACCCCACTCCACGAAACAGAAGGAGCCTCAGTACGAGCTTCAGAAGGAGCCTCAGTACGAGCCTTAGAAGGAGCCTCAAAAGGAGCCTCAGAGACTGTACGAAGTTTCTTCCAGGGTCTTCTTTCTTCCTTGAAAGGAAGCTCAAGAGATTCATCCTTGACAATGATGACCTTTGGATTGGTCCACGGCTTAGTACCATGGTCTGCCCAGCACTCTTTGCCCCACTTCATCTTACGTTCACCACCACAGATGAGATTCACGAGGTTCTCAACTGCCACATCGGTGTTATCATTGTCCCACTGAGGGAACAATTCACCAAGCTCCTTCACCACTAGGTTCACCACACGAGTCTGCAGGAAGTAATGAATATCAAGTTAGATACTGAGACAATAATCACTACCATATCAAGTTAGATACTGAGACATACTTGTGTGCAGATACCCTCTTTGACAAATTTTTATCCTTTATGCCTCTTATAAGCCAGCAAAGGAGGACTAGGTTTGTTTCGTATGGGTTCCAGTAAATTCGGGCAGAGCAAAGTAGATCCATGACTTGGAGTACTTGAATAAATCCATCAATGGTGTAAGATTTTGTCAAATCCTTAGCCTTCACAGAGTCCATAAGGATCTTAAACGTCAATCTCCCCCATGGGTAGACCTCAAACTCTACAAGATTCATCACTAGCCTGGCAGGACTAGCCCGTGTAGCGGATGTGGACTTTCGTCCTTCAATGAATCATGTGTAGATGGCTAGGTATCCCAGCCTCATGCGGTCATCCCGAGACCACTGTCCACATCTCCCACACGCCGCCACTATTTGATGGGAGCTTGGACCAAAATCGATATCAACACCCATCAACTCCCAAAAACGATACAACTCTTCTGTCAGCCCTACATGAGGATTATCCACATGCCCAACATAGTCTCAGTTAAGACCGGTGAGATGTTCGAACTCAATGAGTGAAAACCTCACCGGCTCTGAACCAATGAGACTCCAAAGCTCGTACTTCTTCTTGACATCGAGCTGAAAACAAAGCATATAGTGAACCAGCCTAGACGCCCATCCAAAGTTCAACTCCCAGAACTTTATGAAGACTCCTAACCTAGAGTTCTTCAGCTCTTCCCATTCATCAGCATGGAGAGCATCCTTTACAGTAGGAAGTAATCTGGAGTCATCAGTATGATATCCAATGCTCTTCAATTGAATGAGCTCTTCCCCTAGGGTGAACAACCTCTTTGGGACTACTGGTAATTCCATTGTATAGCCTGCAAACAATGATAAAACAACATCTCAAACATAAAACAAACACACTAAGAGTTCTATACTAACATACAGACTGTGAAAACTTTGGAAGACTTCAGAAGACTTCGGAAGAATTTCGGAAGACTTCAGAAGACTTCAGAAGACTTACGGAAGATTTCGGAAGACTTACCGAAGACTTACGGAAGACTTCATGGAAGACTTACGGAAGACTTCATGGAAGACTTACGAAAGACTTCAGATGGCTTCCATTAAGTCTTCCGGATGACTTCCATGAAGTCTTCCGGATGACTACCATGAACACTTACAGATGGCTTCCATGAAGACTTACGGGTGATTTCCATAAAGATTTACGGCAGACTTCCGGGAGACTTACGGACAAATGGGTCAACTTGAGGTCGGAAAGGAAAAAAATAGAGGAAGAAGTCAAGGGGAGAAACGAACGGTTTCAGATCTGAAATAAAGAGGAACCGGTAGTCGGAAGAGATTCGTCAGAAATCGTCACAGTAATCGCCTTACAAGAGGAGGCTAGGGTTTTCACCAACTTTTTTTTTCTGAAACACCGAAAAGTGAAAAAGAAACAGTGAAAAACTACTATTTATATGTACGGTAAATTATCAGGTTAGGTTAAATATATTTTAGTTTTTTCCGGTTATTTTTAAATTGAAGGTAAATTAAGTTCGAGTTTGGTTTGGAAGACTTCTTGAGAAGTCTTCTCGGAGTCTTCCGTGAAGTCTTCCATGAAGTCTTCTACTGCATTATATGTTAGAAGACATCCCGGAAAGTCTTCTGGAAGTCTTCTGAAACTCTAAATCAATTAACTAACCAAAAAACACTTCCTTAAACATAAAATAAACTTAGAAAGTGTTTAAAATCATCTTATTAGAGGATCACTAACACATATTCGTCAAATTCAAAAAAAAAAGTTAAGAAGATAGATTTCAAAATCTACGCCTAAAACTACCTACAATACTATCACATATGTTACTAAACCCTAAACCAATGAATACCATGACTCATTCAACATTAAATCATCTAGGTTGAAAACAATTCAATTTTAGTTGATATAAATTTACATTATTTACAAATGTTTGTGGTTACATGATTTCTATTTTTCCTCTATATAAATATTTTTTTATGAATTTTATAAAAAAAATTTAGGATTTATTGTTTGAGAAGACTTCTAGAGAAGTCTTCCGGAGAATACGTACATGGAAGTCTTCTTAGAGAAGACTTTCGGAAGACTACTGGACGACTCACGGAAGACGTCCGGAAGACTTCGCCATTAGGCGGAAATTTGAATTTCACTGAAATTTAAGCGGTAAAATTGTAGAGTCTTCCGTGAAGTCTTCCATGAAATCTTCTACTGCATTATATGTTAGAAGACATCACGGGAAGTCTTCTGAAAGTCTTCCAAAACCGTAAATCAATTAATTAACCAAAAAACACTTCCTTAAACATAAAATAAACTTAGAAAGTGTTTAAAATCATCTTATTAGAGGATCACTAAGACATATTCGTCAAATTCAAAAAAAAAATTAAGAAGATAGATTTCAAAATCTACGCCTAAAACTACCTACAATACTATCATATATGTTATTAAACCCTAAACCAATGAATACATGACTCATTCTACATTAAATCATCTAGGTTGAAAATAATTCAATTTTAGTTGATATAAATTTACATTATTTATAAATGTTTGTGGTTACATGATTTCTATTTTTTCTCTATATAAATATTTTTTATGAGTTTTATAAATTATTTTTAGGATTTATTGTTTGAGAAGACTTCTAGAGAAGTCTTCCGGAGAATACGTATATGAAAGTCTTCTTAGAGAAGACTTTCGGAAGACTACTGGATGACTCACGGAAGACGTCTGAAAGTCTTCTCATAGAAGACTTCTAGAGAAGTCTTCCGTAGGAGCCTTACATGGAAGTCTTCTCATATAGAAGTCTTCTCACGCGAAAAAGTTATTTTGGTAAAATTGAATACAGTTTTTTTGTTTGCTCACAAGGAGTTTATTGTATTTTCACTAGCCTTTTGGGTTACTTTTGCATTTGATTGAATTTGGGGTACACTTTTGCATTTGAAATAAAGTTTTGAGTCATTTTTAGCAATTTTCCCTTATCAAAAATATATTAACATTTGGGTTTACACTTTAGTGATTATTGTTTACGGTTTAGTGTTAAAGGGGTAGGGTTAAATTTCTAACTTTTTACAAATATTTTAAAAAATTAACTAAGTTTATTTTCATTAAAAAGTTAAGGTATTTTTGCAAATAGTCATTCATTAAAGGTAAATACGCAAAGTGATATTAAACTTAGGGTATAAATGAAATTTTCCCTTAGTGATTAATGTTTGGGGGAATTTCATTTATACCCTAAGTTTGATATCACTTAGCAAATTTACCTTTAATGAATTGTTATTTTCAAAAATATCTTAATTTTTTGATGAAAATAGCTTTAATTAATTTTTTTAAATATTTATATAAAAGTAGAAACTCAACCTCACACCTTTAACACTAAACCCTAAACAATAATCATTAAAATATAAACCTAAATGTTAATATATTTTTGATAATATGTATTTTTACAAAGTGGTAATTATCCTTGGTAATTTCTCTTATTGTTTAGGGTTTAATATTAAAATAGTGAAGTTGAGTTTTTTTAAAAAATTTTATAAATATTAAAAAAATTTTATTAATTCCATTTTCATCAAAAAATTAAAATATTTTTGAAAATAATTATTCATTAAAGGTAAATTTGAAAAGTGGTATCAAACTTATCTATAGAAATGAAAATTATCCACTTTAGGTAGAATTTAAATTTTCCCTACATTTAACTAGATAAACAAATAAAATTACATTTTCAATATTAAGTGTTATTTTCTCAAATGAAAACGATACATATATATATATATATATCATTTTCGTAAAAAAACATATGCCAAATATATTCCATAAATTTGTTTCACTATTAATCGTATTTTATCAATTTAAAGAATGTTAAATATTCACGAATATAATGGTTTATTTATATATTCACAAATACAAATATTCGTATAACAGCGAGATAAAATTATAATTAACTCATCTAAAGTTGGATAATTACCTAAATGAAGATAAACCAGTTAATGATGTTATGACCTTTTATCTTTTCATTACAGTCTAGTTTAGGTATCTTCTTTAAGCTCATTCATATGAAAGAGGAAATCAAACAGAAAACTCCTGAAGGAACAGTATAAATAGGTTTGCTTAAGTTTCAAGATTGTGATATGGTTTATGAAAAACAGATTGAGACTGTTCTTCAAATGATTATCGAGAATATAGAGAGGAATGAAATAAGCATTGAATACTGATGATATAACAGATACGTATTGTCTACAAGCTGTTGTTGATACTCACTGTTATCTTCAGGTTTAGTGGTATCAGATGTAAGAAAACAATAAAGACTTTACTTATGAGGAACCAAGTCTCTATACTCGAGGAGATTACTCGTCTTTGTGTCTCTTCTCAGCTTCTTCCAAAAGCTCCAGGTCCTTGTTGTACTTGCAGATACGGTAAATGCACCTGTAGAAGAGATAGATATCAGTAAAATTTACACTGAGACCTTGTGTGTGAGTGTGACCGATAAGACGTGATGATGGTTACCAGTAGAGAAGAATTCCTGCAGCGCACAGAACAACATTCCTCTGAGACTTGTAGATCTATGGTTCAACACACACAACCGTTAGTTAAGCAATCTGAGGCATTTCGACGAAACAAAGGATGAATTAACTTATCCGAGAGTTTGATACAACTTGAGATATAGATAATGAAGGCGTTACCAAGAATCATTTGCCAAACAAGAACATTGTATAAACCGCACTAATCCTATGCTTGCTATTTGACAAAGCTATAACCATGATTTTAAAGAGATAATGTGCACATCAATGAGTGACCTCCTAACTAAAAGTAATCATCTTTTGAGAAAGTAATACTTATTTGAATGACTAGGACTCGTAAGCCCAGGGCCGTGCCTGAAAATTTTAAACCCTAAAGTCCAGTTATTTATTTGGCCCCTCAAAACCATAAAAATTTAAAATACGACAGATAGGAATTGAACTACGCACCTTGTTTACTTTTTACAAGTGAATAACCAATATAAATAATTAATTATTTCTGTTCAAAATTGACCCTCAATAATAATATAATTTTTTAAGGTCTCAAGCCGATGCTTGATTGGCTATTACTCAGGCACGGCCCTGAGTAAGCCTTTAGGACAACACCCACATCATGTAGATTAATTCTCCTTTTGAGCCGAGCCATGTCCCTACTAGGAGCTGGTTAGAGAGTAATATCTATACAACTTCCTTAGCCAAATCTAAGAGATTTTAACTTGAATATTCAGATCAAAACAGGACCAAACTCTCAGCCTAACAATTTTCACTATTCAAACAGTTTCAGAAACAGAATCAAAGTGTACATTGGTGATAATTTATAGATGATACTTACAGATTTCTCGTAACGATCACGCTCTGTAGCAGTGCATACATCAGATGAGCAAGAGAGTCTATGTTCATTCTTCCAGTATATATCTGAGTACACAAAAGCCATAGAATCACTCGCAGATCAAAAGGATTATTGAAAAATTAGAATCGATAGAGATATATATAGAGAGAGAGAGGTGTGGACACCGCAGAGCTGAAAGGCGGCGAAGGCGACGATGGAAGCAGCAGGTTGGAGAATGAGAGAGACAAGTGACACGACGCGTTTCTTCACTAGCATAGGGTAAGGTAAAGTCAGCACCACCGCGATTACAACTTCGGCGGCCACCACGTACGACAGAATCAGCCATTGCAAAGCCATCTTCTCTTCTGGATCTCTCCTTGTCTTCTCTTCCGTGCGAAGTAGACGAAGAATCTAGTTATAGACGAACCGAACCGTGTACGAGGAGGAACACGTGTTTTTTCTTTTCTTACTAATTAAGTCATTTGTTTTAACTTGCTGGGCTCACCTCCGCCCCAATATCCCCTTCCATCGATTTAATTGCTCGGTTTATTGCGGTTAACTCTCCAATTTTGGTGTTGTATTTTCGGTTTACTTGCTGGGCTCACGTCCGGCTCATACATTGGTTTAATTCAATGTTAATTGTTCGGTTTAGTTTGGTTTAAGTTCTTCGGCTTCGTTCTTTACTTTCTCCTCACCGAAAAAAAATTCTATTTCAACACCAACGCGTTGTGCATTTTCCTTCATAAGCTATATAATAGTGCGTATTTTATCACGAACTTTAAGAAAATTCAAAAATTTCATATGAAATTTCAAAATCGTATCTATATATATGTTGACCGTCAATGATGTTAGTCAACAGTTAACTTATCAAAACGACGTCGTTTTGGATAATCCAAAAATTAAAAATCTGGACTTTCTCGACTCAAACTCTTGCACAGAGATATAACACCAAACATTTTAACCACTAGACTAAGGTAGCATTCTTGTATATGTTTGTAAACATTAAACGATATATATGTCTTGTTTCTATCAAATAAATCTTTTTTTATTGTTTTAGTCTTGTGAAATAAATATATAATAGTTTATATTTTAAATAAATTTATAGATTTAAATTAATTACTGTTGCTGTAAATTTTATTTTATATTATTATTAAAATAAAATATATTGTAAATTTTAAATATTTGTTTTTATGTCTATAGAGCTAAGTTTATAAGTTAAATATGAATTTACATATTTCAATAATATTAAAATATATCTAAATTACTTGTTTGACTTTATAAATTGCAATATTACAATTTTAATAATATAATAATAATACATTTAATTTGGTTTTATATGTTTATTTTTAATAATATTAAAAGGTAATTATTCAAATCAATAGTAATTAATTTAAATTTATAAAATAAGGATTCGTAAAATTTATTAAATATATAAATAATAATAAATTTATTTTATAAAACTAAAATTATAAAATTGATAAGATTTATTTGATAAAACTAAAACATATATATCATTTAATGTTTCCAAATTACTACAAGAATGTTACTTTAGTCTAGTGGTTAAGATGTTCAGTATTATGTTTCCGTGCCAGAGTTTGAATCCCGGAAAAAGCAGATATTTTTTTTTAATTATCCAAAACGACGTCGTTTTGATAAATTAACGGTTGACTAACATCATTGACGGTCAACATATATATAGGCACGATTTTGAAAGTTCATATGGGATTTTTGAACTTTTTTAAGTTCATGATGAAATACGCACTATTATATAGTTCGTGAAGGAAAAGACACGACGCGTAAAGTTCGTGTTGAAATAGACCATTTTCCATGTAACTAGCACCTACAAAGCATAATCATAAAGAATGTGAGTAACTTGTAATGGACACATGTTGTTTGTTATTAAATGTAGAAACTTGTAAATCAAATATGTTTCTAATGTATTACTTGTTGTTTGGGAAACCCAAATATATGTGGTGATGGACACACGTTGTTTGTTGCATGAGAACCATCTCTTCAGAGCTTCTATCTTCTCCACATACGTCTTCACGATGTCTTTAGTTAAATTCCTTCTTGAATGATGAATGAATCCTAGCTTTTCCTACAAACATATAAAACATAGACATAAGATTATATGAAACTAAGAAACACCAAAAGTTAAAGAAATATGAATAAAACTTAAGAACAACAAACCTTTTTACAAAAATTCTTTCATGCCACACTATCAGCAAAAGCTAAAGGCAATTGTCCCAACACAACTATCTCATTCGTGGCCTCTCTGAAAACAACTTCAGTAAGTTTACCCGACTTGAGCTTCCCATCATTAGAGATATTTTCTTGTTTATCTTTTCGGATTGCTAACCACGCTTGATGGTTTTTGCAAACCTCAAGATGCTTCTTCAAGTTCAAGGTCTCTGATGTGGTGAGACATGAGAAGGTATTATGACAGTAGTTGCATAGACACTTGTTTCTGTCCTCCTTGGTTCTTGTGTAATGTTCCCACACTTCTGACTTTTTTGGAGGATCCGCTTCACTTTTGATTGTTGAGAACTAGCTCCAGTAGATTCTTTCCTTTTCTCTCTGTTACTATCCGGAGTTGGTAACTCTCCCTCATCTGCTGTGTTTCGGGTTTCACGATCAAGAAATGATGTCAAGTCCATCTGCTTCAACAGAAACAAAATATATCAGTGCACAAGTCAAAACAAACCGTAACAAATATTGAAATCTAAACAAGTAACAAATGTTGAAACCGTAGCAAATATTGAAATCTAAACAAGTAACAAATGTTGAAACCGTAACAAATATTGAATCTAAACAAATATTGAAATCTAAACAAATATTGAAATAAAAAAAAAGTTAGGTGAAAGCTAAGATAAGAAATGATATTGATTTCAAACCAAAGTAAATTCGGACCAAGAAGAACTAAGAAAGAAGAAGAAGAACATGCGACTGATTACTTGAAAGCACAGATGTTGATGTTGCCAAATAGAGAGAGTGGACATGATTTATAGAGGCCAAATTGTATATCGCAGTGATTACGGGGTTGAATCGAGGAAATTCTTTTGGAAACTAAGGTTCTTCTCCACGTTTTGACATAGAGAAGAAGGAAAAGACGATGTATAAACGAGGAGACGACATATGTATATGTGTTGTCATTAAACTCTCGGTTATGTCCGAGTTTTGATTCAGATAACGGTTTGTAACCGACCCGATCCAACTCTGAACTTTTAGCTTTTAAAACCTAATCGGTTTTTGTCTTAAATCCATGATGACCCGAAACCTATAATTTAGCTTGGTTAGAGGTTTGGTTTTCGGGTTAAGTTAATTACGCCCAGGCCTAAACACTTCAAAGGAGCTTAAGTTTGTAAGGAGCAAGTGCAACTAGTGTTATTCTTTATCCTGTTACAAGTAAATGTTAGTTTCTAGTTACTCCTTCTTTCTAGTAATGCTTAAAGTCATGCTAGTAATCTTAAAGTCATGCTTAGCAATACTAATCTTAAATGATGGCTAAGTTAGCATCATAATATAATAGCGAGTGTTCATCATAATACTCACTGGTGGGCTTCTTGCGGTTGTATGATAAGGCTGATCAAATGTCTTCTCTGATGTGTAATTGGTACCGGATGGATGTTCAAGAATCCATCAATGAACAACATAGTGACCCCTAAGTGAATCAAGATAGTACTACTAACATCTATTTACACCAGTCTTATCGTTTCT
>CAJHQQ010002454.1:0-64420 GCA_905132885.1 Moricandia moricandioides
ACTAGAAGAAGGATTAGAGATTCAAGAACCAGACTCACTTCATAACAAAGAGACTAAAAGAAGAGATTGATCAGAAGATAAGGAAAAAAGGCGACTATGCTCACAAATACTTAAATAGAAGAGAAAATTGCTATCTTTATTTTTGTTAGTTTCTTCCATTAGTTTAATCTTTATTTTGTATTTGTAGTCCACTTTCGTGATATGATAAAGAAAGTAGAAACGTTGTTGGAGTAAAAATTTCTTTTGTATTGAATAGATTCTAAAAGTGTACAAATACAGAGGGAAACAATGAAAGCAAAGAGACTTGTATTTAGTGGATCTACATGCTTAGTGATGACGCCTGAAAGTGCGTAACCACCTTATGAAACGATCAATAGGTGAAAACTTGGGAACAGCTGGTGCGACCAAGACTCGGAGCTTAAGCCCAGTGTCGCAGTGACCAGTCTTTGAGCTTATGAAATAGTGCACTCCTGGTTTGGTGAGCTTGACTATAGGAGAGGTCGGGTCGCAGAATTTGAACTCAATATCACCTCTGATTTCTAAAACGTCGTTGACTTTGTTTGCGTATTCGAAAATGAGATTGTCTCCAACGTGAAACTGTTTCACTTCACTCAACTTGTAATAGAATTCACTGTTATAAACCTTCCATCCTTTGGAGTCTCCAACCTTGTACATCTTTCCAAACGGTAGAATCTTGCTCGGTGGTGGTGGAGGAACCAGACGTGACACGTCATGGATGACAAGAAGGTCGAGTTTCTGTCCCGATGAGCATTGAGAATGATTTGGGCTGACGAAGTAGTAAGAACCTGGTTCCGTAAGGGTTACCACAGCGTGTCCTGTCTTGTAGACAGCTTTGGGAGAAGAAGAGTCACAAAATTTGTATTCCAAGGCACATGAGACTTGAGTGACGTCGTTGAAGTTTGGATCGTAGTCGAATACCAGAGAGTCTCCTACGTGGAACTCCTTACTAATTATCATTCTTTTCTTAGACTAAACTAGTCAAACAAAATTAAAATCAATTCATTCAGAGTTCCCAAAGTAATCACGGATGAGTCATTTATATATTAACTTACAAATAAATAACAAACTTTCAAATACAAAAATTGACCATTGACTAATTTCCGTACAATAGTTCAACTACAATGGTTGAAAAATAAATTAAATCATCTTCTTGTTCAAAATTGTTGTTGTCGCCATGTGTGTTATCTGAACATGAGAAATAGATATATTAAGAGCGTATTATTAATGTGTTGCTGATGGAAATAAAAGAATACCCTAAACTTTTTTATATACTGCTCTAACCTACGATCCTAACCCTTGTCTCTTTACTATATTTTCTTTTCTTCTTTGTGTTTAAGATTAACCAAAGACTTGATCATTGTTCCTTATATTTTTTATGTTTCCTCTTTTTATTTCTCATTTTTATTTAACTAATTGTAAACAAAAAAATACCCTAAACCTCTTTATATACTGCTCTATCCTACAATCCTAACCCTTGTCTCTTTACTATATTTTATTTTTCTTTTTGTGCTTAAGATTAAAGAAAGACTTGATCACTTTTCCTTATATTTTTGTATGTTTCCTCTTTCTATTTCTCAGTTTTATTTAACTAATTGTAAAAAAAAAATTATCTTCATTTATTGTTCACAAATGATATCTATTCGAATTTTGGAGCAAAATATGACTTTGATCTACCTATTTTTGTTAGATTTTTAGCTTATCAAAAAGAAATTAAGAGGCGTTAAATGTTTTTGAAGCTCTCATTAATTGAGATGTCTGTGTACTATTTTGTAAAGGCTTAACAATGACACTAATTTATTCCATGTATTTGAATTCACAATGTAGTATAGAAGTTGTTGGGAAAAAAAATCATGTAAGAGAGCACTCCAGCATCTAAGCACACTACAAGAAAACTAAGCTTTTACTAGGAAAATTTACTAGGAAAATATTTCCTCGTAAAATTACTACGATGTTACTTCGATTTTACGAGGAAACCTGTTTTCCTCGTAAAGTGCTCGTAATCTTACGAGAAAAAGGTTTCCTCGTAAAATCGAAGTAACCTTACGTGGCTATTACGAGGAAAACGTCATTTTCCTCGTAAACTCATAGTAACACTTCTCTTCGTAAAATCCTAGTAACTCTTTACTACGAAATTAGGAGGAAAGGTTTTGTTACTACGAAATTAAGAGGAAATGGATAGAAAATATTGAATTTAATCAAAAACGTGTTTTGTACTTAATTTTCCTAGCAATTTCCTAGTAAATTCTCAGATTCGAAAATTCCTATAAATACCACCATATGTGATTCATTTGAAACACACCAAAAAAAATCAGCTATAAGCTTAATCAAACACAAAAAAAATGTCCGGTCCGGGAAATATTTTCGAGTTGCGGAAGTGGATGTATTCACACAGAGATAATAACGGAAGGGTGACGAAAGAATTTCTCGAAGGGTTGGAGACGTTTATGCATCAAGCAGATTCGACACCACTCACGCAGGAAAATGGTAAGATGTTTTGTCCTTGTCGGAAATGTTGCAATACCAAATTAGGCCCTCGTGAAAATGTTTGGAAGCATTTAATAAATAGAGGTTTCATGCCATATTATTATATTTGGTATCAACATGGAGAAGATGCTAGTTGTAGGAATGAAGGTAGCAGTAGTAATAGCAATTTTCAGATTGAACCGGTTGAGCATTTGTGTAATGAAGGTAGCAGTAGTAATAGCTATCATCACCAAGAGGAACAAATGGTAGATTGTGATAGGGTTCATGATATGGTAGGTGATGCCTTTGTAACTCATGATGATGATGAAGTTGAAGAACCTAACTTAGATGCAAAAAAGTTTTATGAAATGTTAGATGCTGCGAATGAGCCAATTTACAGTGGTTGTAGAGAATGTCTGTCTAAATTGTCGTTGGCTGCTAGAATGATGAGTATTAAAACCGATCACAATCTACCTGAAAATTGTATGGATGCATGGGCAGACTTGTTTAAAGAGTATTTGCCAGAAGACAATGTGTCTGCTGAATCTTATTATCAGATTCAGAAATTGGTATATAGTCTTGGGTTGCCCTCGGAGATGATAGACGTTTGCATCGACAACTGCATGATTTACTGGGGAGATGATGAGAAGTTAGAAGAATGTCGATTTTGTAAGAAGCCACGATTCAAACCGCAAGGTCGAGGGCGAAATAGGGTACCGTACCAAAGGATGTGGTACCTACCAATCACAGACAGATTGAAAAGATTGTACCAATCTGAGGAGACAGCTGGAGGGATGAGATGGCACGCCGAGCATACTCAGACGGATGGAGAGATGACTCATCCATCAGATGCAAGAGCATGGAAACATTTTAACAATGTACATCCACATTTCGCTAGCAATAGCCGGAATGTGTATCTTGGATTATGCACTGATGGATTTAGTCCATTTGGAATGTCTGGGAGACAATATTCATTGTGGCCGGTCTTTCTTACACCGTATAACTTGCCACCGGAGATGTGCATGCGACGAGAGTTTCTATTCATGACCATATTAATACCTGGTCCAAAACATCCAAAAAGATCTCTCGACGTTTTTCTACAACCACTGATAAAAGAGTTGAAAGATTTGTGGTCAACAGGGGTGAGGACATATGATTGTTCAACGAAAACAAACTTTACGATGTGAGCGATGCTTTTGTGGACCATAAGTGACTTTCCTGCATATGGTAAGTTGTCTGGGTGGACTACACATGGGAGATTAGCTTGTCCATATTGTAATGGAATGACAGATGCATTTCAGTTGAAGCATGGTAGGAAGACTAGTTGGTTCGATTGTCACCGTCGATTTCTTCCGGTTCACCACCCATACCGAAGAAACAAGAAATTGTTCAGGCACAAAAGGGTTGTCAGGGACACTCCTCCTCCATATTTAACTGGAGAACAAATCGAAGCGCAAATCGATTACTACGGTGCTCTAGAAACAGCTCCTCGTGGTGGGAATTGGCATGTTCCCAGTAATATGCCTGATTATTATGGTGTTCAGCACAATTGGCACAAAAAGAGTATATTTTGGGAATTGCCATATTGGAAAGATCTTCTTTTGCGCCACAACCTCGATGTGATGCATATAGAGAAGAACTTTTTTGAGAACATCATGAACACTATATTGAATGTCCCAGGGAAGACGAAAGACAACGTAAAATCAAGGTTGGACTTACCCGATATCTGCTCAAGGAGTGAGCTACATATAAAAAGCAATGGGCAAGTTCCAGTTCCAATTTTCAGACTGTCATCAGAAAAAAGTCTGCGTTGTTCAACTGGGTGGCTTCAGAAGTGAAGTTCCCCGATGGGTATGTTTCAAATCTCTCAAGATGTGTTGAGAAAGGGCAAAAGTTCTCCGGGATGAAGAGCCATGATTGTCATGTCTTTATGCAGCGACTACTTCCCTTTGCGTTTGCGGAACTACTACCGGCAAAAGTACATGAAGCACTTTCAGGTAATTAATTAATATAATACGATGACATGATTAATTTATTTCTATATATATATATATACACTAATATGGATAATTTTTGTTTTCGTATATATATAAGGAATTGGAGCATTTTTTAGGGATCTGAGCACCCGCACTCTTAAAGTGGAAGTTGTCCAACAACTTCATGAAAACATCCCCGTCTTAATCTGCAACTTGGAGAAAATATTCCCGCCAACTTTTTTCGACGTCATGGAACACCTAGTTGTCCACCTCCCGTATGAAGCATTACTTCGTGGACCCGTGCATTATGGATGGATGTATCAGTATGAAAGGGCCATGAAAACTTTGAAAGGAAAAGCCAAAAACCTAGCAAGAGTTGAAGGTTCTATTGTGGCGGGAAGTTTGACGGAAGAAACATCACATTTCACTTCGTACTACTTTGCACCGAAAGTACGTACAAGGAAACGAGCTCCAAGAAGATATGATGATGGTGGTGTCGTGCCGACATATATGGAAGACGATGTTCCAGACATCTTTTGTCAAATTGGGCGATTGAGTGGGAAATTGAAAGAGGTTTGGTGGTCGAGTGATGAAGACGTCCATAGTGCACACCTTTATATTCTTCTTAATTGCGAGCATCCATTGATCGCTTATTTTGAAAGGTAAATATATAAACATACACACTTAATTATATATATATATATATATATATTTCAATATTAAATATAATGCATAACATATATGATTTTACAGTCAATTTGAGACTCAAATCGAGGAAGCAATACCTGGTATATCGACAACTGAGTTAGACAAAAGGAACGATCAACACTTTATCAAGTGGTTGAGGAAACAGGTATTTATTTATTACTTAAATTGTATGTATACATTAGCAAAGTAAGTTTAATGTCTAATTATTTAACTTTTTTGTTGCAGGTTGATTATGACGATCCTGAGTATCCCGCATGGTTTCGCGAATTACTTCAAGATCCAGTTGCAAAGGTCACTACATCGTCGATGTATTTCACCCAAGGCTATACTTTTCATACCTATGACTATGGTAGACACCGGGCGACAAGTAATTATGGAATATGTGTGAAAGGCGAAACAGATTTCTACGGGATCTTGCAGGAGATTTATGAAGTTCAATTCCCGGGTATGGGTTTGAAATGCGTTATCTTCAAGTGTGAGTGGTACGACCCCGTCGTAAACAGAGGTGTTTGGATTAACAAGAACGGTGTAGTTGATGTCAACGGTGGACGAAGGTAAATTTTTTTTTTTTTAATATCCAGGTTTTCAGTATTAATTAAATTTTTCATAATGATCTTTATTTACGTAGGTACAACAAGTTCGAGCCTTTCATATTAGCTTCCCAAGCAGATCAAGTTTGCTTCATTCCATACCCTCGGATTACTACCTCGGGAATAAACTGGTTAGCTGTTATCAAAGTTACACCTCGAGGACGAATAATCGCTGGAGATGAACCACCATTACAAGAAGAAAACACCAATGAGATCGAGGTAGCTGAAGCAGAAATTGATGAGTTCTTACTCATTGATCCGCATAATCGTGAATACGAAGATGTTCCTGATCACTCAACGGACGAAGGTGTAGACGACGAGTTTTTAGAAAATGATGATGTTTCAACAGATGACGACAATGTATCCGAATGAATTATGTATGTTTATAAGTTTTTTTAATCACAAAAATGAATTTCGATTATATATGTTTTAAGTTTGTTTAATCACAAAATAAATTTGCATTTGGGGTTTAGGGTTTATGTGTAGAAGAGGTTAGGAGTTTGGTGGTAGAAGAGGTTATAAGTTAAGGAAGTTGTGGTTTGGGGTTTGGGGTTTCGAGTTTAGGGATTTATAAACCCTTTCCTCGTAAAACCCTAGTAAAAGAAAACACGGGCATATCTAATTCCTCGTAAGGTCCTAGTAACCTATACTAGGGCTTTACGAGGAAAAAAACACGGGCATAGTAATTTCCTCGTAAAGGTTTTCCTCGTAAAGCCCTAGTAACAGGCTTACGAGGACCTTACGAGGAAATAGAAACACGGGCATATCTATTTCCTCGTAAGGCCCTAGTATAATTACTAGGGCTTTATGAGGAAACCAAATTCCTTATATATACTCGAGCAATCCAGTTTCTCATTTTCTAGTAACCTTCTCTCTAAATCCTCTAAAGGTACTCTCTAATTCGTAGTTAGGTGATTAGATTAGGGAATTTAGATTAGGTGGTTAGTTTAGGGAATTTAGATTAGGTGGTTAGTTTAGGGAATTTAGATTATGTTTGTTTACTTTTATTTAGTGTTTTTTAAAATTATACGGTGAATTAATGTTTCGATTTTTTTTTAAAAATATAGATGCCTAGACAGAGCAAGCTTGCTAAGGCTGCCGGTAGGAGGACGTCGTCTCTCGAGGGGAGTCACTACGGAGACATGTTTGGGCGTCAGGATGCTCCGGGTTCATCTTCGTCAGCTCCCGGTTCATCTTCGATTCCTGAGACTCATGGAGCTTCTACGGCGTCCCGGGAACCACATCCTCCTCATCCTCCTCCTCCACTGGTCGGGGTTCATCCCGATTTGGATGTGCCGCCGAACGCACCCTTTGCGGTGTACACGGTGGAGGATATTTTGGCCCTTCCAGGCAGAGAAGGACTCGCAGAGCTAGACCCTATCCGACGGGACGGCCGAAACGTATTCTGGTATGTTTTAATTTAAAAAAGTTTTTTTAATTTATTTCTTAATTAACAAAATATTTAGGAATTAATCTAATTAATGATTTATTTTGTGTCTTCCCAGGTTTGGTGTTGACAATTGTGTCGGATCTAGCGTCTCGGACTGCATTAAGGGATACTTTCCCGATCCAGCTCCAAACTGGAAGATGACGGCGAGCCACACAAAAAAGACGTGGTTCAAATCATTCGCTGTAAGTTTAATTAGTTAATTTATTTTTAATTATTTAA
The DNA here is from genome assembly GCA_905132885.1 of Moricandia moricandioides. Taxonomy (NCBI): domain Eukaryota; kingdom Viridiplantae; phylum Streptophyta; class Magnoliopsida; order Brassicales; family Brassicaceae; genus Moricandia; species Moricandia moricandioides. Next base: position 7,428 of record CAJHQQ010002454.1, read on the forward strand.
ATTTATTAATATTATTGAACTAATCCGTTTTTTTATTTTACCTTGTTACAGCAAAAGTATCGTTGGTCTATTGGGATTCACCAGCGGGTGAAGAAGGAGTTTGAGGCCAAGGCAAGAGCACGATTGCTCGACATGGTCTACAACTGGAAGGGCGACTACCAGGTATAAATTTATAAATTATAATATATATATAGTTTTAAAAATATTATATACTTTAATTAATTCTATTTTTTTTAAAATCAGGTGGATGGTTACGAGGCCGGGAAACCCGATTGCCTCACAACCACGGTGTGGGATGGCCTCATCAGCTATTGGGGGTTGCCGGACTCGGTCAGAACCTCCAACATAAACTCCGAGAACCGCATGACCAAAGACGAGCATGGCAACACCAAGGTTCTTCACACCACTAGTCGAAAACCTCACGCGGGAATTCGTCTAGACATGGTAAAATGATTTTTAATAACTATTTATATTTTATTTAAATATTCCAAATTAATATTTAATTTTATAAATTAATTTCAGGCTAAGGAGACAGGAGTTCTTCCGTCTCTGAAATACCTATACGAGAGGACCCACCGGAACAAGGCTGGGCAGTTTGTAGATCCTGCTTCCGAGCGGATCTACAACGAGGTTGTTGCCCGAGTTGACGAACGCCAGACCCAGTTGACTCAGCAGGCTGGGACTCCAGTCATATTATCCACTGTTGAAGTGGATAAGATTTACGAGGAGGTAAATAATTTCGTTTTACTATTAATTTTAAAATTTTTTAAAATTTTTTTCTTAATGTTATTAATATTTTTAATTACAGGTCGCCCCTAAGAAAAAGGGGCGTGTCATCGGGATTGGCTCGGTTAACGATGTCCCTGCAGCGACATCGTCTTATCATCAGGAGCAGCACGATGTCAATGCTCAGCTGCGCTCGGATTTGGCTTCGCTCACCCAGCATGTCACTTCTCTCACCAATGTCCTCGACATTATGGCGGTTGGAAACCCGCATTTGGAGGAGATGTTGCGACAGAGACGGGAAGGCGGAGAGATTCCACCATCACAGTCACAGCCGGCCACCAACTACGGACAAGATTTCCCGAGCCAGGACGACTTCGTTCAGCAATTTCACGACCACCATCCGTAGTTTTTTTTTATTTTAATTGTATATTATGAATTTTAAAACTTTCTGTATATTATTTAGTTATTTATAAAATATTTTGTTTTTTAGTTTTTATTTATAATTTGATTTTTTAAATTTTTAAAAAATAAAATAATTATATTTATAATTAATTTTTTTTAATAGGGAAAAAACCGTTTCGAAGCAAAATCCTCGTAAGGACTCCAAGTAAAATCCTCGTAATATTTCCTAGTAAGTTCCTCGTAATGTTTTACTACGATCTTACTAGGAAAACCTTACTACGATGTTACGAGGAAATGCTGCGAGGAGCTTACGAGGAAACCTGACCCATGACTTTACGAGGAAATGTTTCCTCGTAAATTAGCTACGACTTTACGAGGAAAAAGGCTTTACGATGAACGTTTTACGAGAAAACGAGTTTCCTCGTAATTTCCTAGTAAATGGCCATTTACTAGGAAATTACGAGGAAACTCGTCCTAGTAATGGCCGAGTTTTCTTGTAGTGGCAGGACGCCGTCGTTCCAGTCTCTGCCAAGAGGAATCTTGGCACAAGACCTAGCTCCATTCTTGTTTCTGGTTAAAATGTAAGATTTCTACTTAGGACGATTCTTTCATATTTTCAAATATGGAAGACTTCGACTTAGCAACTGATAACGAATAAGTTATAAGAGAGGAGTGCAACCCTACAATAATGGATCTACAACTAGAGACTAAAAGAATAAAGGAAGGCAGCTAGAAATAGGGTTTATATACCAAATTGTTGTAATTTAGATGATGGATGATTCTTGGCTCCTCATCACGATGCTCTAGTCATATCGCTCATTGTAGCAAATTGTCTAGTAAAGAGAATTCTGGTGGACAATGGGAGTTCCACCAACATCGTCTTCCTAATCGCCTATAACGACTTGGGGCTTGAGGAAGACGCTCTGACTCGAAAGGTCACCCCAATTATAAGATTCAGCGGAGAAGTCAAACAAACCGCTGGGAAAGTCACCCTCCAGTATACGCTGGAGGAAAACATGACTACCAAATTCCTGATAGTCGATTGTAAGTCATCATATAATATGCTACTTGGACATCTCTGGATTCACGTTATAGGGGCCGTCCCTTCGACTCTTCATCAAATGGTCAAATTTCACATCCCCTAGGGAATAAAGGAAATTAAGGAAGATCAAGTAAACTTAGTTCCAGCTATCAGACGACCCTGAAGGGAAAAACTAAGGTATTTATTTGATGTTTGAAAAGTGATTTACCTCTTGCTGTGTAATATATAAGGTTTTGTTATAATTGTTTATGTTAAAAAGTTACTCGACCAAAAGGCAGGTAAAATGAAAGACAAAGAAAGAAAATAACTATGACAAATTTACATTGCGAGTTAAATGATTGTGTCACATTCAGAAGAAAACATGAACTTACAGAAATGGCAACCTTTTGTTTTTCTTTCCAATTTTTAAAAATATAACGATATTGTTATTTGTTGAACAAAAAAATAAATATATTTTTATTTTACTAACCAATTTTCTTCTTCTAATTTGCACTATAATGATCATTTGTTGTAGATACTAGCTCTACCAATCGTGAATAATGGATCCTGAAAGTCACCCCCATTTGTTCTGGTTTAATCAAATTTTCCATAATTCAATCGTGTGCTTTACACTCATCAAGTAGGGGGAAAGGATTTCCTGGTAAGGTCGTAGCACTAGAGCCGGCTCAACCCAATTAGGGATCTTTAGGAAAAAAAATGAAAGTTACATTTTAATTTTTGTTTTAAAAAAAAAAATTTGTAAAAATAGTGTAACCTTATTATTTAACTAACTAACAATTTTTATTTACTATCCAATTATCTAAATTTAAAATTTATGTCATTATCTAAATCCTACATATTAACAAAAAACAAAAAAAAACATTGGACTGGGCCCCACCCCATATGTTAATCCGGTGATGCAAAGCACTCATTAATAAACCTTCACTCTCTCGCTATTACTCCTTCTGTTCATATTAAATGTCACTTTAGCTTTGTACACACGGACTAAGAAAACAATTAATTTTACATATTTTCTATATAAATCACAATTACATATATATCTAACCATCTTTCAACCAATATAAAAATAAATTGCAATGAAAGATTAATAATTTTGCATCAAAAGTCAAAAACGACACTTATTTTGTAACAAAAAAAAATTCTCTAAAACGACACTCAGTATGAAACCTAGGGAGTATTAAACAATTCATGTCTAGAGAACTTATCAATCTCTTTCCAGCGTCTTTCTTAAGCAAAAATAACATAACTTAAAACAAAACACTGGAATGAACTCTTGATATACCAATACTTAATTAAGCTACTTTCATCGCATTGAATTAGCGTATATAGTTTTAAGGATCTCATGTGCACCTCCATCAATATTAATAAGTTATAATTACTATTTTAAAATATATAACTTATTATTACTAAAATATTATCATTCTTTTTTCTCCAAAGATATTATATTATCCATGAGAATCATTAACTATAACTTGTAATTTGAAACGTAGATTTATAATCAACCTAGTTACTACGTATAATAAAATAAGTTTCAAAACTATCGTCTGAATAAATGAAATTAAAGATGCATTAATTTTGAGAGTGATAGGTCCACATTGTCATGGGCTTTTTCCGGAAGACCATGTGGCGTTCGGTTATGCCACTTGAATACCGAGCCTATTTTCTTCCACTTGATCATTTACGACTGGTTTTGCCCTGTCTCGGGCTAATTAGGGGTACAGCTCCAGTACTGGACCAGTTTGTGCAGGGAAGGCCTAATCCTTCTTCAAAGTCAGATCTACGATCAGCGACAAATGCCCCGAACTCTTTTAGGTCGATCTACCTAATTCCAAAGGGTATATCCAACCTTTTTCATGCATGCCCCTTCCATGAATTACGCCCCTATTCCAGTATTGATGGTCTGCATTAAATGTGTCCCGTGGTCACGAACCTTCCAACGAAAACGATGCGTGACATTCTCCATCACCCATAAATGTGTACACCCTCGTGCACGAGAGAGAATAGAATTCCACATGACCGTTAGTTTGGATGCTATGAGACAACTCTTGTCTCCACTCCACTGGATGAGTCGACTCCGCGCTTCTTGCAATCACCTGAAGGTTTCCAGTCTATTCTTCCTCAGGTGCTTGGCGAAGCAACATCCCGCTGTGAGACCTCTTGCCTCCACTCATTTTATGACTTGTCTCCACGCCTTACATCGCCACCAAAATGAGGTATCCTTCCTCGGGTGCTTGGCAAAGCAATATCCATATTTTATGCTCAGAGAAACAATTTTTAACGAACTCTGCTCAGACACCATTTGTCAAGGGTTTTTCGGATGACCGTGTGACTCTAAGATATGCCATTTGCATATCGAGTCAAGCTCCTTCCGCTGGATCCTTTCCGACTAGTTTTGCCCTGCCTTGGGCTCATCAGGGGTATGGATCTAGTCCATGAGGGCCTAGTCCCTTCTTCAAAGTCAGATCTACAATCAGCGACAGATACTCTAAACTCTTTCGGGTCATTATGCCTAACTCCAAAGAGTATATCCAAACTTTTCTCATGTCTCTTCCCTGGAGCACGCCCTTGCCCTGGTCTTGATGATCCCGCATTAAGTGTGTCATGTGGTCACGAACCGTCCAACAAAAACGGTGTGTGACATTCTCAACCATCATTGTGCACGCTCTTGTGCATGGGAGAGAAGAGAATTTCTCAAGATTGTTCGTTTGAATGTTACGAGACAACTTTATTTCCACTCTACTAGATGACTCGACTTTGTGCCTCTCACCATTACATGAAGGTTTCCAGTCTATTCCTCCTCAGGTGTTTGGCGAAAGAACATCTCGTTGCGAGACCTCTTGCCTCCACTCACTTGATGACTTGACCCCACGTCTTAGATCAGCACCAAAATAAGTTCTACCGCAGTGGGTATCGGATAAAATGTCCACGCCTACATGTTAACATAAGAGTATTTGCATCTTGTATAAATAGATTATTGTGTATTTAGGTAACTACCTATAACTACTATTCATACACTGTACATATTTTAAAATTCCAATTAAACCCCTATTATACCCTACATCATTATCCTACTTTCTCTTTTGTATACAATATACTTATATACACTATACTTACATTCAACCCACATGTTAGCATCTGTCATAGATATTAACGTATATGTATATTCATTTTTGTATTCATTTTCTTTCAAACACATATTGAGAATAGTTCTTTTATTTATGAATTTGCAAAAAGGTTTTTATTTTGAAACAAATAATAAATAAAGACAACAAAAGATCAAATCAAAGTCATCCTAATCGTGTTGAAGGAGAAGATTATCCTTTCGGTTAGCGAAATTTCATTCTCTAAATCGGTAAACATTGATTTAGTTTAGATCTGTTCTTTTTTTCTAAAATCAAATCAAACTCGATGATTTTTTTTTTCAGATTCTTATCTTACTAAATTTATTGTGGACTCATGTCAAAGGTGGTCCAAATCCAACTGGATTTTGAGATGGCAGATGTCAACTGTCCATTATATCTAGAACTTCCCCAACATGTCAAAGGAGAAGAAGACATAAGATTTTTGCGAAAACACTTGTTGGTGAATATAATGTGACAGAAGTATATTTAACCGTGAAATTGGGGCTCTTTTCTCCACAGATGGTAAAACAATACTATGCGTCAAAGTTCTCAACTCTTATTGAGAAGATGAGATCGAACTTGTTAGTTTCCTTATAATCAGCATAACTAACATGTTTACGTCTACAATTTCATTTAACAGGCTAATGAGTCAATTATCCATACAACAAAAATTCTAATATGATAAATTAAAGTTTTGCCAACATTAGTATAATGTATTTTTGTTGTATCTTTATATGTTTGTGTTTATAAATATATTATCCGGCTACGTTACACTCTAACCGTATACTGAACATATTATCTGGTGTGAAACTTCTGTATTAGACCATGTGAGTTATTTTCATAACCGGTTAATAAAACTGATTTATGGATACATTATTATTTGTCTGGCTAAAATTTCAATAAACAGTATATCCTACTATATATTAATTGAGAAGTCAATTTATTGATTTCTGCTGATGTGTCGATCATATGAGAATTCTCTAATTAATTGTTATAGTTTGATTGGTTGATATTTTTTATTTTTTATTTATTTAATTAATTTTTTAAAAGGAAACTAATCACATAACTACCTAAAATAATCTATGTTTCCAAACAAAAAAATTAAACACCATAATCATATATGAATTAACATAATTTATTTATAGAAATGAATTTATGACCATAGATTACATTATATAAGTTGATAATATACATATAAATACATGTGATATTTATAAACAATTATAAAAAAATTAATATATTTATTAGTAGTAAATACAATAATTATAGATTTTAGAAATCTAATTAATCTAACCCTAATAATATTAATTAAAGTCACTCATTCTTCATATATATATATATATATATTCTAAAAATACGTCAAATGAATGCGAAAAAGTCAAATATACAATTTAAAAAAAATCCAATCATTTTCTAATAACAATGTGATATCATATATGATTTATCACTTTTAAAATGATTAAAATATTTTTATTTTAAAACATAAAAGATTTATGGTAAATCATCTAAAATTATATTAATCAAGAAATTTTTATTTAATTCATCTATTACTATAAACAGATGAATTAAAATTATTATATACTAAGTCATTTATTATAGGATAATTTATTTTAAACTATTATATGGTAAGTCATGTAAAATTATAATAATCAAACAAATGCTTTTCCTAGATTTAATACTCAATTAATATAATTTATATAATTCTTATTATAATATAATTAGCATATATATTTTTAATAGAAAAAAAAAAGAAAGGAGACATAAATAAAAACAAGAGGGAAATAATAAAATATGTTTGTTGTGTTATTGATTCTTTTAATTCTTATGATTTAATTTATATTGGTTTGTTGAGATACATGTATATTTTTTATTACTACAATGTGAACTAATTAGTTTTATATGTGTTTTAAAACGTTAAGATAAATTGAGAAAGAAGATCAATAAAATTTACCAGTTCTACAATTGTTAAAGTCAAAGATGAAAAATATAATGTAAATTGAAAGTAAAAAAATTTTTAAAAAAATAATGAGATGTATTTTTTGTGCTATAATAAACTTTTAATATGTACAGTAATAAAAAATTAACAAATTTTATACAGATAAAAACATTTTATTTTGATTTAATATTGGATCTCACATTAATATTAAGTATATATGCCTAAAATAATGGCATTGCGTTATTTAAAAAATTTAAATATTATTTTTTATATACATAATTAATTAATAAGATTTAATTAAAATATTTATGTATTAAAGTAATTTAAAAAAATGTAAATAATACTTTTCAAAGATATCTAAATTATGTTTAGTTTAATTAAAAAAAATCTTCGATCAATTAGTGTTTGATAAAATAGTGTGATGATTGGAGATAATTTAAGGAATTATTTCTTAACCCATTTGAGTTTTATGTTAAACACTAAATAAAAAATGAGTGATTAAGTTTGATTTGTGATTTGAGATTTGAGATTTGAAAAGATTATGGGAAAAATTTCTTAAGCCACTATTTCCTAATAAATGTTTTCATTTTACTTTAACCAAATTTATCCATAATTTTAAGGAGATAAATCCTACTATATATTAATTGAAAAGCCACTTAAGTATTTTATGTGTCGTTAATAGGTTAAGTTTTAAAAATAAGTATAATTTGAATTGTTGTTAACTTTTATTAGTTAACTTCTAAAAATAAAAAGTAAATCTAGAATTAATTAAAGGCTTTTTTTCAAAACTAACCTAAATATTCAATTCAAACCTAAAAGCAATCCTTTTTGTAGTTACTATTCATTAATGAATTTTTCATGATATCCCTAGGTTTTTGAATTATTTACAAATTTGCCATTATTATTTATTTATTTATTTATTTCGAAAAACACAAAAAACCAAATACACCCTAAACATTTTTTCTTAATTACAAATATGCCATCATCATCAATATTTTCAACCACCATGAACCACCATTTTTGATCTCTTAAATCTCTAGAATTGTTGTGAAAGACTTGTTCTTATTGTATTGCTTGTATATATACTTTGATACATAAGGCCACATATATATATGGCTCTTTGGCCGACTCTCCCACATCTTATACTCGATGTGGGACAAGTTTAAACAAGGGAAAAGTCGGCCTAGATAAATGGAAAAGATAGACTTGAAGCAAAATGGAAATCTTGGTCGAGTGGATAAGGTTGGTCCATCGAGACAAATGGGCCGATGGATAAGGCTTCGACCGGCTGGACCATCTAAGAAGATAAGGCCCGATTATGTGCATTCCAAAACCATAAGGTTTACAACAAATCTAACTAATAGATAAATATGGAAATATTCTTGATATTTATCTTCCTCTTGTAAACGCCTTTGGTTGTTTGGTTCGGTACGTCCGGTTCGTCCATCCGGTACGGTCCAGTATGGTCCGGTTATGTCCGTCCATCCATTGGTTTACAACACTCTCCCTTGGACGTCATAACCGTTTAAGAGTTCGTAATGCGTTTGGTATACTGCCTCGTTAAAAACATTTCTATGGTAAACCCAAAAACCCAATGTGGTAAAAAAAGGAAGCCATAGACAAGAAAAAGAGTACAGTCGCATTACTCCCCCTGAAGTGAACATCACTGAAGATCTCTTTGTATAAGTTTCTGAATATTGCTTCAGTGAGTTTGGAGTGCTTGTGCTTCTTTCTCTTAGAATTTTGTATGAGAAGAACACTTGGTCGGACTGTGCCTTTATTGATGTCCATCTTATAATCTAGTCGATCATTATGGTCCTCGACTAGAAACATACATATAGACATGGACACTCTTCACATGGATGTGTCCTTTTGTCATCATCCGCCTTACTTGGTCGGACCTCGACCACAAAAACTAATGGGTCGTCACATGGTCATACTACGACCTGGTCATCATGGACATATGATATTTTATTTTACTTCAGTACCATCGACCATGTTCTAATCTGGTCGACCATATTGTGTCATAGACTTTGTCTATACACGTCCATAATTTATCTCATGAGTGTCTAAGATCATGACTTGATCAATGATCATTACTGCAATGAGTTTTACATACTCATTAGACTTTGGTTCTATAACCAAATACACTCATTGGACCTTATTCATGGCAATCAATTTTCTTGCCTTTGGAAATGCCATATATACTATATCTTGGTGGCGTTCCATGACCTTTCTTGCCGTGGATTATTTATGGATTCAAATATATATTAGGTCATGGACCTTATCCACACACGCACAAAACTTTTCATGGACGTCTAAGATGTTGTTGGTGTGTTGCTATCAACCTTTGCCGTAGACCATCTAATACTTTTAGATGCATTAGGTTATAGACCTTTGACCAAACACATGGTGATTGGTACTTCTTTCTTATGGCTACATATGTATATATGCAGCCCCATGTGCCACATTCATATGGACCTTTACACGTCCTTATGGGCTGCCATATGATAGCTGATCTTTCTAAGATCTAATAGATAATCTATAACAACCAATTGACCTTTCTTTAGGCTGGTTCCGAACACAAGGGATTTAACTTCTTTATAAGTATGTATGGACTGAATTGGATTGTTCTTAGACAACTCCTTTACTAAGTATTACTTAGTCTATCATACTATATGCAGCTGCTTAACGTTTCAGTCCATGAACAGCTTAGGAAAAATGTTGTTCTTTGAGAATTTCTTTTCTCATCTTTCTGGTACCACTTTTATCTTTATCCAGTGATCCATATACTTGCTTACTACTCTATCATTCCTTACTCATGACCAGACCTTTGTCAATTTTGAATCTGTGTAGTAGCATCCACCACTTTGGAGAATATCTCCTTATAATTTGTTCCTTTGGTCTCTGTGAGTATCCTTGTGTAATCAGCTATATTCAAATGCTGTAGGAACATGCACGTCTTAGACCACGTGGCCATGTCCTTTATCTCACGGTTTTCTTTTCCTCACAAGACCCCATTCACTGGTTTTTATCATTTGATGGCGTTTTTCTTTATGGCCAACGCCCATCCTTCTTTAAATAATTTAAACCCCACTTTCCTTTTATTCTTTGTGAGTACTCTTACGTGGGTTTATGATCCTTGCATTATATCTTTGAACTCAAGTGCTACAATCTTTTATGAGCTCTTATATATATCATTGGTGTTAACACTCTTATGCAGTTTCATAATATTCCAGACATGATCTAATAGATTAGAGATCTCTTTTATCCAGGACATTTACTACCTTGTAGTTTGGCGTCCCAAACTACATGGTCTAGTACCTTAGATGTTTAGCTTGTCAGCCTTATCTCTCTATCTGGACTGGTTTCCTTTGAACTCGGATTTGTATCATTTTATGCACCTTTCATTTCTTTCCGAGGTTTCTTATCTTTTGGAACTTATTGGTCTATCTTGTATAGACTCTGTAGCAACTTGATTGTGTCTCTTCTAGGACAACAAATTCATTGGTGCAAGCTGGTATGATTTTTCGGCTCAATGTGTCTGCCATCTAGTTTTTCTAGCTTTTATATCATTTGGACGTCTTATATTTACTAGTACGAGGATCTTCCCAAGACAATGATGGTTAATACCATTCTCTTTCTCTTTAATCTTTTACCATCTTATAGCTTTCTCCTTTTAATGTTGGATGGCCGGATTCATTACTCATGCAATCCGCGAACCTGGCCACTTAATCTGATCACCCATATTTGGCTCAAGGTTTCTTAAAAAAATTTGGGAGAAAGTCATACTCCTATCCAACATATATTCTCATTCTCAATCCTCTTCTGAGGTTCCATCTTAAGTGGCACATATGTCTGTGGTGGTATATCCAGATTCTCTTAAGATGGTTTATGTATATGTCTGGTTTATGACCCTTAATCTGAGATTAGAATATCTATGCTCACTTATATGGCCTGATGCATATTATCTTTACACATGTATATTCATGATGTCCTTAAGCATTAGGCTGGACGTGGATGATGTACCACCGAGAGAGTTTTAAAGCTCTAAGCCGTTTATAGCATGGTTATATACCAGGGTACACGAATTTGTAGTATGTTTATGGACCACGGGATTTATCCTCACTCCCCCCTCATGAACATACTTATAATTTCGTGATGCGTAGGACAATAAAGCCTAATGAGTTTCCTTTGTGTACATGTTACACAACGTGAGATCTTATGGGATAACTCTTTGTGCCTTTTACGATATTTTCTTTGCATCAAGTTTGGACTTGGATGGCTAATCCAGTCAATGCCATTAAGTGTATAAATTTCCGTGGGTTATAAGGCCACCATGGCTTTTGTATTTATCATACTGATCCTTGGCATAGTCTAGATCAGTAGATCACATAGGTATAGTCTTGACCACTTTCTTATAAGGCTTTAATCTGAAAGGAACTTTTGTTTCCTTTGCCCATTGGTTCAATGTGGAAACCATTCATACTCAAGTATATAACTCAATGGGTCTTTCATTTGGGTGAATAAACTTGTGCCCTTTAGGCAATGCCTTTATATATTTTCGTGGTCTTATAAATTGACTATCCTTATGTTGTCATTCATCAAGCAAATGATTCTAAGATGTCTCAATCAACTGGATCCTTTTAAACAATCTGATGTTTCATATTTTAATAGATCATCATTCTCATGATCGAAATCTTCTTCAACATCTTTATACACCATATGGGTTTCAGGGTTCTTGACTTTGAAATTTATAAGTCGCAGAGATTCTTAGGTGATCTCATTTCACAATTTCTCATAACTCGTTATGAGCAATAGACATGATATTATATGTCTTAAACCCCTTTTCTCGATACTGTTGTTATAACAACACATTACTAGCATGGAAGGTTGAGAATGTCATTTCTAACATCTCTTTATTTGTTACCTTTTCACCACACATCTTTTAATTTCGAGATTATAATAAATAGGGCCGAGTTATATTCATCCACAGACTTATAATCATGGATTCTGAGATCAATCATATGTTGCCTTTGGTAAGATCACATTTCTCTCGTGATCGTATTTTAATTCTGTCCAAAGGTCGAGTGGATTCTCTATTGGTCTTTTAGACTTTCCGCAAGATGATGGCATATAATTAGGATAGCCATGTATCTATCCTTCTCGGTTGTATTATTATATTTAGTTTATGCATTCACCGAGTCCTTTTGATTTCAATATGATCTTTGTATCTAGTGCCCATTTGGAGATAATCGTCTCCTAAGATATTTAGGGCATCAAAATCCAGATTGTTGATTTTCGACATCTTTCATTCATAGAGATTTATAATTAGATCATTATGTGCTTTGGATTCATTTAATAGGTTTCATGACAACTTAGAAATCGGCCAATACGATTATGATGCTTGTTTTATAACCTCAGTTTCAGCAAGTATGTATTTTCGATTTATAAACATTTTCCAAGCATAATTGGTAAACCTAATTTAGTTATGATTAGTAAACCTAATCATGTTATGTTTAGAAAACCTATTCAGGTTGTTATTAGGTTTAGGTTTCAAATTAGGTTTAGAGTTCATACTTGTGTAGGTTATCAATCTAGAAACTTGTTTCTATGTTATTTGCATTCAAACAATCGTTGATCAAACAAGCAAGAATATTTTTATTTCTAGCAAACCTAATTAGGTTGTCATTATGCTTAGTGGCCGATTATGGCCTTTAGGGTTTGGCGAGTTTAGATTAGGGTTCATCGTTTATAGATTAGCAACCTAGCACCCGGTTTCTATATGTTTTGAATCTAAACAATCAGCCAAACATTCAATCAATCAATGATTTCAAAAATTTCTAAACAAGTGATATATGAGATGTAAACTATATGCTCAGGGTTATAATGCATTAGGTCTTATGACCTTCACGTCACACGGCCATACAGAATGATGCAAAACCACACGGCTGATTAGTATGAAAAACGGATTCATTCAATCGATCCTAGCAGGATGATTTTATGTGTTCAGGTCGGATTTAATTTAAATCTATCAACCTAATGAATCAGACAATTTAGCAACTTAGGTGAACACTCATACTATCAACCTAAACATTATGTATGGAAGTGAACCACACGGTTCCGATTGGATGAACAATACTATGTCTAGTGCAATCGATTTTTAATCAACCTAGCAGTCGTGTTCTAAGTGTTTATGAACCAGAACACTTAAGTAAACAGTTAATCAAGTTCATAATGATTTCCTAACAGTCGTTTCTAGGTGATTAAAAAACGTTTCAAGCAATCACAAATTTGAACTTATTTTTCAGCATGAAAATTTGCACTATGACTATGTGATTAAAATCGAATCAGAGAAATCTAAAACAGGGTTCTCTTAGTTTAGAATTATCATGAATTTAGATGAATTTTATTAGACCATAGTAGGTCATATTTAGATTTTAGTTACTTTTAATAGATCAATAGATCAGGCTGAACTACGATTATGGTCATAAGATTAGGGTGACCATAGAAGTTTCAGAGATTCAAAAACTTTTTAGGGTTTTGAGTTTAATTGCATGAGCAATCTCTTATCAGACTTGAGAGCTCTGATTTACTCAATGAAATCGGGTTTTGGGATCTATTATCTTAAGGTTTTCATTAGGGAATAATTTTTAGGGTTTATCTTTTAACAATCAACAGGATTCGATTTTATAGTTCTCTAAAGGTCTCAGATTTTACCTTTAATTATTGTAGGGTTGAACGGACCTCCAGGGAAGTGAGAACGCGAGTTGGAACGGATCAGAACAGGTCGGAACACTTTGTTGCAGTCGGAAACCTCTATCGGCTGCTGCTGGGAGTTCGTCGGATCGTCAGTTGTGGTTGCGAGCTTGGAACAGACTGATTGGATCGCTATCGGCTGGAAATCGCTGTCGGATGCTGATCGGATCGTCAGTTTTGGTCGCGAGCTTGGAACAGACGGATTGGATTGCTATCGGCTGGAAATCGCTGTCGGATGCTGATCGGATCGTCGCCTTGTCGCTCTCGGGTGGAATCGTCAGTCGGATGTTCTATCGGTTGGAAGGGAGCTATGAACGCTTGCTGGTGTATGCTTGATCTCCAATCGGGTCCCTTTGGTTTACCGGATGTGGTCGCTGGTCCTGCTAAGCTTGTCGCGGCTGTTTGTTTATCGGATTGAGCTAGTTACCGGAAAGCAAGTAAAAAGGAAATTCTCGCCAGCGGCTTTAGGTTTTGAGGTGGTCGAAATTTTTAGGGTTTATCAGAGACAATTCGTGCTGATAACGTGTTGTAAAGACTTGTTCTTATTGTATTGCTTGTATATATACTTTGATACATAAGGCCACATATATATGGCTCTTTGGCCAACTCTCCCACATCTTATACTCGATGTGGGACAAGTTTAAACAAGGGAAAAGTTGGCCTAGATAAATGGAAAAGATAGACTTGAAGCAAAATGGAAATCGTGGTCGAGTGGATAAGGTTGGTCCATCGAGACAAATGGGCCTATGTATAAGGCTTTGACCGGCTGGACCATCTAAGAAGATAAGGCCCAACTATGTGCATTCCAAAACCATAAGGTTTACAACAAATCTAACTAATAGATAAATATGGAAACATTCTTGATCTTTATCTTCCTCTTGTAAACGCCTTTGGTTGTCTGGTTCGGTATGTCGGGTTCGTCCATCCGGTATGGTCCAGTACGGTCCGGTTATGTCCGTCCATCCATTGGTTTACAACAAGAATTGAATTTTCAACCATTTTTTTCTTATTCTTAAACAAGCAAATCTTCATTTCCTCTCATTTTCTCTACATTTCCATCTAAAAATCTCTCTTAACCTTCATTTTCATAATCACAAATTTCATAATTCCGTGTTTTTTCACTTGTGAATCGTCAAAATGCTTCCTTTTGGTCATTATTGAAGTTTGGACCGTTGAAAAGGCTGGAAGCGAGCTTCACACCGCAAAAAGGTAACTATTTACATGATTTACGTCGTTTCACATATTTGTGTCGCGATAATATATGTCTACGCCCTATGCCCTTCTGTAGACGTACAATGCAGTCTATTTGTCAACGCACATGTCAGCTTTGCAATTGACTAAACGGATTTTTTCAGGTAATGTAGCCTTCTCCAACAGTCTACATCTTAACCTTTGACTACAAAAACAAAAAACTACGTAGACCTACAAAGACGACTACGCAAAAGAGTTTATTTTGCATTTGACTGAACTTTTGACTAATCATAAGTAGACTTCAACGTAAGTCTACGAAGTGTAGACTGCCGAAGAAGTTTACTTAAGGTCAGCATTTGACCAAAACTTTGACTGCATTGAAAAGGTTAGTTTTGTGTTTGACTAAAACTTTTAAAAATTAATTATTATTTTTTAAATGTAGACTTCATATGTAATCTTCTCTTCCAGAAAAAAAAATGTAGACTACGCGTGAAGTCTATTTTTTATTTTGGTCAAATGCAAAACTGACTCGTCGGATTTGAGAGTAGACTTCTTGCGAAGTCTGCAAAGCTGTAGATGTTTATTTCAATCTACCCCTAAAAAGTCAAACATAGTCAATTGCAAAACTAACCTCATTCAAAAAAACTTAAAACATGTAGATTGTATATTAAATCTACTTCTGAAAGTCAAATCCTGGAAAATTATGGTCAATCACGAAAACTAACCTTTTTAAAGTTGTAGACTGAAAAGGAATTCTACTTATATAAAATCACAACTTTTTTAAATTATAAAAAGTAACCCGTAAAATGGTCAATTACAAAAACTAACCCAAAGAGTAGATCTATCTGACCGTCTACTGATGTAAATTGAAAAGAATGTCTACCACCTTGTAGACTGAGCATAGAGTCTATTTTGAAATATACATTAAAAGTTAATTTGTGTATTATGCATTAAATTTTTTCAAAAAAAATTCGTTTGAAAGTGTGTAATAGTTAATCCTAATGGGTTTAAGTGATTTTGAATAGAAAAATTGTTGTAATTATGAAATTATAATACTTTTGATTTTGTTTTATTGCTAGGTAACAATTGTAGACGTATTAGTAACTCTACGTTAATTGTCCCAGTGCAAACAATCGGGTCACATCCAAACTGTCCAAGTTAAACTAGTGTTGTCTTACTGCTTTGGATGTTGTCTTATGTCTTATCTCTTATGTGTTGAATTTATCAATTGTATTGTTACTTTGGATGGTGTCTCATTGCTTTGGATGTTGTTCTTATGTCTTATGTATTGAACTTATCAGTTGTATTGTTGCTTTGGATGTTGTCTTATTTGATGAACTTTTATTGAAATTGTAGGTCTTAATTTTTCTATTACTTTGAGTTCTAATGTTACTTTTTGTCGTGCAGACCAATGTGTTAGTCTTCTTAAACAGAAAGTAGACTTCTTTTTTAAGTCTCTTATAGAGGAAGACTAATATGTAAGTCTTTGGATTGTATTAGAGTTGTACTTTTGGTCGAATATGAGTTAAAATCTCTGAACGAAGAGTACTATACTGATACAAAGGATGATATTTTGATAGATAGTCGAGTAGCAGACTTCTTTAAAAGTCTTATGTAAAAGAAGACTAATACTTAAGTCTGCTGCAACCAAATTACACAATTTTGTTACAACCATAAGTCTGATAGAAAATCCTGGTACAACCGTTTGTTACTCACAGTTCTTGAGCTCCTCCCATTCCTTTTCGTCGAGTGCAATTTTAAGAGCATGGAAGAGCTTGTTGTCATTACTGTAGTAAGCAATGCTTTTAGACGGGGCAGGTTCCTGCCCTAGAGTATACAGCCTCGGTAGGAAATCAAGCTTATCCATTTTGTAACCTGCACCAAAAAGACACAAACAAAGAATTAAACAAGTGAAGTCTACACGAGACGTCTACAGTTTAAAATGAAGTCTACACGAGAAGCCTATAAATTCAAACATCAGTGTACACGAGAAATCTACAAATTCAAAACATCAGTCTACATGAGAAGTCTACAAATTCAAAACATCATTATACATGAGAAGTTTACAAATTCAAAACATCAGTCTACAAATTCAAAACATCAGTCTACAAATTCAAAACTTCAGTCTACACTTCAAATGAAGTAGACTGACCGGAAGCAGAGAAATGGATTAGAGAGGATGCACCGAGAAATGTATCTAAGAATAGCCGACTCATATCTGAATCAAAAGAAACTAAAAGGTCAATAAACAAGGATGAGCTTGTTAGATGACAAAGAGACGTACGTCGGAAAGATGAAGCACAGTCCCTTGCTGGCTAGGTATGAGAGATGACAGAGAGATGAAGTAGAAGCCATGATATTGACCAGAAGCAGAGATTTGGACGAGAAGCGCCGTTCCTTAGAAGTTCCCCTTAAATTTTATAGTCATAATATATGATTTAACATTTTATAGTCATAATATATGATTTAACAAGTTCCCCTTAAATTTTATAGTCATAATATATGATTTAACATTTTTTATAAATATTTAAATTTTAGGAGTTTTTTCTAAACACCAATACGAATAGACTGAAAAAAGGTCTACATATATGTAACTTTATGATATGTCTACGAACCCCTAAACCACAAATCTCAAACCCTAAATGTTTTGATTGATCATCAAACAGTTTAAACTATTGTTTCAAATATCAAAATTATACAAAATATAAACCACTAAACATTAATAAGCAGATTTAAGTCAATAAAACCAAAAAATCAAAATCTAAAATCTAACCCTATGAAATCTACCACTAGAAGACATAACATGTTACAACCTATTGTTTCTAGCCCATGAACATTGTTTAAGACATGGTTACCAAATTAGTATATGTTCCTTAAAAATGTTTAATTATATAAAATTTTATTTTCTTACTTCATATTATCCATTATATTAATGATTAGTTAAAAATATTACAACAATTATTTTTATACATTTTAAAACTTAAATTATTAGATAAAATTATGGTATATACTACATAACAAGTCTACAGAATGAATAGACTTCATACGAGGTCTACAGCTATGTAGACTTCTTTTTGTTACGTATAGACTAACAAATGATAGAAATGTAAAATACACTTCTGTTTTTTTTGTTTGGTCATAGGGGTTAAATAGTACTTTTATCACTCATGTAGGTTGGTTATGCATTTGACTGAAAATGGGATACACTTATAGGTTTGACTTGAATATATGGGTTAGTTTTAGCAATTCTCCCATTAATTAATAAAAATTACCAAATAACACAAGTAATATTACAAATAATGATTTATGGTAACTAAATGTAGAACTAGGAAAGAAAATATATGTTTATTAGTTTCTTTATTTTTGATCAGTTATTTATATATAATTAAATAAAATACTTTAAATTTTCTGTAGAAATAAATTTGATGGTTTTGTATTCTTATATAAAAGAATTAGATTTGTAAGTAAGAAATTATTAGAACTTTTAAATATTTTTAAATCCCACACAAAAACACTTACAAAATATATTCATGATAAAATTCATGGATTATACAAAAAAAAACTCTCTTTTTCTGTTGAAAGTTAGAGTATTTCTGGTTTTTCACGTGTTAAAAAAATATAAAGTAATCCTAAACCAATTATATAAATTAATTATAAATTATTTTTCTTTAAGAGAAAGATTTCTAATGACTAAATTTTATGTTGATGAACTCTTTTAAATCTCATTGTTCTTCTTAAAATATATACTGAAATTTATGATTATCCAACTATTTGAAATTAAAAATTAAAATTTTTAATTTTTAATTATTATTCAAAAACTATAACAGTGTAAACATAATATATTATTTTGATATAATATAATTACCCGCAAAATTGCGGGCAAACACCTAGTTAAAGTATTATTTGTCCAAAAGTATGCCGAATATGACTAACTAAATTCAAACCCGTGTTTGTAACATTTATGCCTTTCATTGTACTTATATTATTATATTTGTATTTGCCAACTAAAATTATTGTGCAATGAAAATATTATCCTAAATAAAAACATTTTGTATAATGTGGATAAATGATCTTGTTCAGAGCATGTGTAATGGGGGTGCTTAGTGGGTGGCTTAAGGGGTGAGCTCCACTAGCACCCCCTAAAACCACTTCTTATTTCTCTTAATTAAGCACTCCCTTTGGTTAGTTGCTTGCACTATTTGCGGGCCCCACTGACACGTGGCGGCCCGCAATTGGTTCTTTCTTTTTTTTTTTTTTTTTTTTAAAAAAAAAAGTCAAAAAAAATCAAAAAAAAAAAAAAAAAATTGGGGATCCTAGGTTAAAGGTGCTCTCATGTTTCATTGTTTAGTTCATATTCAATGCCATAACTATAGGAGAGATATTAGTGACCAGCAAGAAACTTGTTTGCCATGGCTGACGCTTGTGTAGTGAATGACTCATCTCCTGAAATATTAAAAAAACGAATCAAAAGCATCTTTTGAAAGAGTTTCGTCAAGTATCATCAAGAATTTTATTGTTTTCTATTAAGATTCATCAGGGGAAAAAAAGCGAGGAAGTGGTTCAAAGAAAAGAGAGGATGAAGATGACGAAAAAAAAACACAATGAGAGAAAAAAAATGATTTTTTAACTTCAGAAATATAATATATTTTTATCATATTTCACCACATCTTTTAAAACTAACTAGCATTTGACCCGCGCGCCCCGCGGGGGTGTTATTTTTGTGAATGTCTAATATTTTAAGCAATTTGTTTGATATAATTGTATATATGACTTGCACTTAATATTCAATATCCGTTACCTGATTCGGGATCTTATCCTCTTCGAAAAACGGATATTCATGGATCATGATAATAATTTTACGGATTCGATTGATCCAATTATAAATTCGGATAGCAAAATTTTAAGTCTTAATATTCAGATCCAGATATTAAATATTTAAAATTTAATTATAGTTATCTATGTATATTATATGTTTTTTATATAAAATAACTAAAATTTTAATTTTATTAAATTTTAATGATTCTTAAGCTTTTTAAATAATATTTTTAAATAGACTAAATAGATGGTTAATAATTAATTTTTAATTTATTTTAAATTAAAAAACAGGTTCGGATGTCTGCGTGTATTTGGATTTTAGTATGAATATTCTAACCCCAAATATCCGAATCCGGATAACAATTTTACAAATCCGACAAATGCATATCCGAATACGTATATCCTAGAATACCCTAGATATTTGATCCGTCCTAGACCTAATTGTATATATGTATTATATGATGATTAATTTTTTTTTTAATTTATAAATTACATTAGTTATTCTTATTAGATATATATCTTACAAATGATAATACACTGTATTTGTTTATATATATAACCATTTATAATAAATATTAGTATGTATTTTAATCATTAAATTTTTATGATAAGTTACATGATTTTGTTATTGTAAATGAATAAGTTCAGATTGTAATAAAAAATTATTTCACATTATTATCTTTTTTATAATTCAAATATAGTTGGTAGCTTATATGAATATGAAGAAAAATAAAACAATTTAATGTTATATATATATATATGTATAATTTTGTTTTTATTATAAATTTTTGAATAATACATATTCACTTTTTTATGAAGTATTTAATTCTAATGACAAAGATTGTTAATGGACTTAGCCCAGATTTATTTTTTTCTTATTAAGAATTAGTGTTTGGATGCAGAGATAATATCAGTGGCATTCAATGGTAATTATTTAAGAAATGTTAGGGTTAAGTACTAAACTAGCCTTTGATCCGCGCGCCCACGCGGATGTTATTTTTATCAATGTCTAATATTTTAAGCAATGTTTGATATAACTATATATATGATTGGAACTTAATATTTGATATCCGTTATCCGATCCGGGATCCTATCCGTTTCAAAAAATGGATATTCAAGGATCCTAATAGTGATTTTACATATTCGACTAATCCAAATACAAATTCGCATAGTAAAATTTTAGATCTGTATATCCGGATCCAAATATTAAATATTTAATTATAGCTATTTATGTATATTATATATATTTTTATATAAAATAATTTTAATTTTAATTTTATTAAATTTTAATGATTTTAAATAGACTAATTAGATAGATAGTTAATAGTTAGTTTTTTATTTATTTTAATTAAAAAACAGGTCCAGATATCCGCGTGTATTTAAATTTTAGTTCGAATATCCTAACCCCAAATATCCGGATCCGGATAACAATTTTACGAATCGAACGAATACATATCCAAATATCCTAAAATACCCCAGATATTCGATCCGTCTTAGACCTAACTGTGTATATGTATTATATGGTGATTAAAAATTTTAAATTTATAAATTACATAAGTTATTCTTATTAGATATATATCGTACAAATGATAATACATTGTATTTTTTGTATATATAACCATTTATAATAAATATTAGTATGTATTTAGTCATTAAATTGTTATGGAAAGTTATATGATTTTGTTATTGTAAATGAATAAGTTCATATTATAATCGAAAATTATTAACATTATTATCTTTTTATAGTTTAAATATAGTTGGTAGATTATATGAATATGAATAAAAATAAAACTAATTTAATGCTATATATACGTATACTTCCGTTTTAATTATAAAAATTGGAAAAACACATACATTTTTTATGAAGTTTTCAATTCCAATGACAAAGATTGTTAATGGGCTTAGCCCAAATTTTTTTTTTTCTTGTTAAGAATCAATGTTTAGATGTTTGGATGCAAGTATAATATTAGTGGCATTCCTTATAAATATTAGGTAAAACCAAGGGTTATTTCCAATTTATACTTCTATTTTAATTGATTAGATGTACTTAAGTTTTAATAGTTTAGATGTGACAGCTAGGAATAGGATCGTACAAACACAATCTATGAACAATTTGTCACAGGGCTTCAAAGGTAATTTTGCACACCCTCTACTTATAATCATGCTATACTTTTTACTGTTTTAGGTATTTTGTTAATTTCCCACTCTTGACTCTTAATATAATGTGGTTGACAACCACCATGACTCTCAGACAAGTAAAAAACAGAACAAACCATAAACATATAAACCCATACAAGAGGCGCACACAAACAGATATATGGAAAGCGTCCCCCATTAAAAGGTACTAACATCTTTACAAGTAACAATAGAAAGAAGATACAGAATACAAAAAGACATAAATAAAGAATGAGACTACGTAAATTTATAAAAATTTAAATAAAGTACACCTTAAATTTCACTTTCAGTTTTTTGGAGTTAGAGAAATGTTTAAATGACATTTTATTTCGCTACTTAAAATGGACAATGTGAGTAAATTTATAGAATAAATTTATTTGAAACAACATCAATACAAAACAAATCTCAAACATTATTTTTTAAAAGACAAAACGCTTTGCACGAAATGCGGATAAACAACTAGTAAAAAGATTAAAATCCAGTAGTAAATTACATATTGTACGCATTTGTAGATCACACATAACCCTTTAGGAGACACCAAAATGGGGCGAACCATAGCTTATGCTGACTTACATATATGATGAATTTTCAACTGGGACCAGAACGCTCTCAAGACTTTGGATCTTTACTTTATACTTTTTTCAATTCTTATACTGCAACACGAGTTTTGGCCCTTCAAGCAACAGACACAACATTCGATTATATAACTTGTTTACCCTGTTCTTGAGCAGAACCTTTTATCCCCTGTGCTTGCCTATTTTGTCCTCCCTGCACATTAAAGTCTCCTAACTTTATCTCTAAGAGATTTTTAATCCTTCCCCACCATAACAATCAAAGAGACTTATTAACTTACAGCTCCCTTTTGTGCAATTAACCTCCTGCTTGAGGGAGCTCTAGCTATTGACGACGCAGCAGCTGCTGCCGCTACTCGAATCCTGCAGAGAAGGGGAGATGAATTAGTGTGCTGCGCATGTTTTATTATTGACATAAAAGAGTATTAAACCAAACCTTTTATGTACGTCAACATATTCATCAGTTTCATCCACGATCTCTTCTTGTAAAAGTTCTTCAAAAACATCTTCCAAGGTGATGATACCAATCACTTCTCCATCCTCAATGTCCTCTGAAGTATGTGAGAACCCCTGTGGTACAGTCTCGTTGTTTTGAAATAATGATGTTCTATTAGCCTTGTCGATGTGGACAATGACATTGTCGTGGTTCCCTTCTCGTTTCAGTAACAGAGGTGCAGTCAAATCCGAGTCATTGCTTTCGTAAGTGTTTTCTTCTTCAAGCAAAGTCGAAGGAGGAACTTTGTTTTTCCCCTTAACTTTCACAACGGCAGCCATGTGACTGCTTCCTTTTTGAAACTCATTCAGTATATCATACAATGGCATATCAGCTGGAACCCTATCCAAGCGTTATATAACATTCATCACATTTTAGGAAATTTCATTCCTATGCAGACAAAATGGAAAACAGTGATGGCGAAACCTTGGCATCCTGCGTATACAAACTGCACTGACAAGTGTCTCTGTTTCAGGTCGAACTGTAAGTAGACTCTTCACCTAACAAACACAAGAGTTTCTTGTTTAGATGGTAAGCAACCATTTGAAACATATTAAGAAGATTCAGCAACACTTACCAAGAGAAGTCCGATAACGTTTTTCGGATTCCCAGAGTAGACAGGAACTCGGCTGTGGCCTCGAGCCAGAATCTTTCCCATGGCTTCCCTGTGAGATTATTTACAGACATAGCATATAAGGACCCAAAGTCGAAAAATAGTTGCAGTAACAATGACATGGTTGTGAGATTTTCAGTGTTTAGAAACAAAAATAGAGAAACAATGAGAACAACACTCACCAGTCCAACTTTGAATTCACATCCAAGGAGAAGGTTGATTCAATTGGTGTCATGGCTTCTTGTGCAGTCTGTCAAAACCAAATACCACTTTTGTCTATTTTCAATACAGATGATTCAGGAATTAAAGAAAGTTTGATCTCAGACATACCTTCTCGGTCAAATCAAGTGCTCCACTAATGATTGTCGTCTCATCATGTGTAAGCTCACCTCCCTTGCCAGCCTAAAACAATTAGAGTCATAGCGAGTCAAATAAGTAACCCAAAACTCCAAAGTAGTGAAGCATCTCCAAAGTTTTCTAATAAACCTCTTGGCTGTGAATGGATACAAGAGCTTTCAACTGAGCACGTCTAAACAAAGCGTCATTATGTCCCAGTACCAAATCCAAGACCTATCCAACAAGCATAAAAGCAGTTTAAACCAAATTAAAAAAAAAAACATAAAGCGAGCATATGAAGACATGAAAGAAAGAGCCATCAATAACATTTCCAGAACAAAAGAAAAAGATAATCAAACCTTGCCAATGGGAAAGGCAATAGGATAGCAGAGAATCATTAAAATGCGGACAAGCCAGACGAAATTGGCTCCAACAGCGAGTCCATACCTGGTGCATATCGCTTGAGGAATAACCTTCAACAAAACAAACATGTTCAAAATCAATTGAAGGGTCTTGCCTTGTTAAAACAACAAAACTTTGAAAAAGACTAGAGACAATACACATACCTCACCGAAAGCAAGAACGAAAGTGACAGAAAGAATAATGGCAACATATTCATTGAATAACTTGTCCAAATATATAGGAAGCCCCTGCCATTGTTTTTTTCCCATAGATCATCATGTAAGTAAAGATCTCATTTAAGTCTCTTTATAACTCCAAGGAGTAGTAGCAAAGTTTTTTTTCTTTTTGAATACTACTTCCTCTGTTTTATTTTAAGTGTCATTTTAAATTTTTACACATGATTAAGAAAACAATTAATTTTACATATTTTCTATATAAAAACACAATTAACTATACACTTAATCATATTTCGATCAATAGAAAAATAAATTGCGGTATAAAGTTAATAAATTTTGCACCGAAAGTCAAAAACGACACTTATTTCGTAACAAAAAAAACTCTCTACAATGACATTTAATATAAAATGGAAATAGTAGGAGATTCGGGGTTTCTGCTAGGCCGGAACAAGTAATATTAATTTTGTCCAAACAACAGTCAAATTATCTTTTCCTGTTGAACTAATGACCTCGGGTAGTGGTAGCAGTAGCAAAGTTAGTGGAATCAAAAGCAAGAAAGGTTGATATTACCTCCATTGCAAGAGCATTGCACAGGAGCAGTGTCACTAAAAGCTGATGCTGTTTCTGAACAACCGGGAAGATCTCAGCTGAAGAAATCAGCATCAGATCAATAATGAAGAATTGATTGGGGAAACACGAAAACAAGAATGAAAAAGAGATTTACAGGCTTGTTTCTTCTCGTTAGGAGTGCCACTGCGTTGAAGAATCTCGAGCTCGACGAGACCGAGAGACATAAGCCCCAAAGTGAGACCAGACATGATTCCGGCGAAGAGAACTAGGAAACAAGAGACGCCAGCGTAGATGAACCACCACGGCGATCCAAAGGGAATCGACTCTCCTCCTCCGTTAGATTGTCCGAATCCGGATGACAACATCCTTGCTACCGCCACCGCATTGATCAGATGCATCTTCGTCAGATCCTCGAAATTAGAGATAAAAAAAAAGCAAAGAAAAGTGGTTATGTTTGATTGATTAATTTAAGACCGACCGTAAACGATGAATGAATCTCCTTCTGTATCTGTGATTGTCCTTTTTTCCCTTTTTTTTTTTTTTGATAACTTATCGGATCCAGTTCAGTACAATTTCTAGTACAAACGGGCACAACAAGTTTAAGAAAGTTTGGTTTTAGATCCCAAAATATAAACATTATTGCAAAACAACCCCTTTATTTTCCTTTGCGCAGTGGAGCTCCCCACAGATACGAAAGTATGATCGTAGTGTGTTGATAGAGATAGAGAATTGTGATGATCTCATTGAACAATCTTTTGAAGCAACAAAATGTGTTTATTTTTATTATTTATTTCTTGTGAACGCCTGAACTGTGAAAAATGAGGTGTTGTAGTATAGGGTTATATCGTGCCTCTACTTACATTCAACACTATTCAAAAAATGACCAGTTCTATTATCAAACAAAAGATGGTATCATGAAAAAGTGATGTTTAGGTTGTCAACTGTATTTGTAAGATGGCTATGATTAGGGATGGACATTTTATCCGTTAAATTTGATTTGACTCATTATTCATTTCAATTCGATCTGAAAAATCTGGATATCCATAGGTTTTCGAAGCAAACCAAATATTAAAAATCAGTATCCGTTTAAGACGAAGCAAAATACAAATTAGAGGCGGATATCCGATTCGCTCTGACTTTTATGCAAATACATGTGTATCTACAATTAAATAATGTTTAAATATATATATTTATATAATTATTTATTTTAAAATATAATTTTGTTATTTATAAATTACATATAAACAATTTTAATAAAGGAATATACTTTTTATATTACAATTTTCTAATATTCTGTGTTTTATCAAAAAAATTATTTCATTATAAAATAGTATGGAACATATAGTTCCACTAATTTTCATTTTTGGTTTAATATTATATAAAAAAACTTCTTTTAAAACAAACATGTATAATTTTTAAGATTTACTTGTATTAAATAAAGTGTAGGAGAAATCCGTAAATATTCGCAAATATCCGAAAAAAATTGGATATCCGGAAAACCGGATATTTGTATTTCTCTGAAGCAAAGCAAATTGAAAAATCAAATATCCGTAAGATATGAAACAAATCACAAATACTAAAATTATGGCACTATTTGATTCGTGCCCACCTTAGCTCTGATCATTCTCGTAGTCTCCGTCTTTACGATATGGAAGAATGTGACTGGTGATATCCTAAATGAATGTTTTGTCTCTCGATCAATCAGTTAGTCAATCTATATTTCTTTAAAATATAAGTTTGACTCCTATTTTATTTTTGTATATTTTCATTAAGTTTTATTTTTGTCATTAAGATTAAAATATTGATTAAAACTTTGCTAATCAAATAAGCGACTCCGTGTTCATTTAGACAAATAAGAGTGATTGACTCTAAGCACCGCGTGCAAGATTGTCCATCCTTGTATTTTGAGTATGAGATACGTGTGCGGACACAAAGATTATAAAGCTTTACTTTATTTTCTGTATTTTTTCCAACTAAGTTGCAAACCAATTCATTTTTCTAATTCAAAAACCATCTTAACCGTCTGAGAATAATTTGTTCCAAAAGTCACATGAAATTGTTGGGGATTCTTCACACATTTCATTTTCCAAATGAAAGCTTTAAATTATGTGTGCAAAGGTGAGAGGCTGCCTCTTATAGTTCTTGCTCCCATCAGTCCTTCAAAACTCTCTAGAGGATTGTACCATCCATGTTCTGAAAATATGTCATTGTCTTTCTAGAATACATCCGTAAAACACCATCTTTCTATCCTACTTGGTGTACTTTACGTAGATAATATTTGAGTTTCTTTATGCACCAAAGGCGTTTGTGCCTCGTGCCAGATGATTGCTTTTGTCTTTGCTACCCGTAGAGTATCTCTAGGATCTTTATCAATTCCACTAAAAACTTTACCATTTCGCCACTTCCATATGTACCATAAAATCTTGTCAAACTATGCATCTTTAATGTATGATACAGTTTTCCAAAACAAATATTCCATATTCGCCATGACTGATTGCTTTTGAAAACTATTCATTAGAATCTTTGAGAGAGCCCAAACTTGAAGTCCTGGAGGACGTTGAAAGAGAACATTGTTTGTTGTTTCCTCCTATGCTCCACATTTTTCACATCGTATATCACATTTTGTTCCTCTAGTTTGGAGATTTATCCTTATTGGTAAGCAACCTGAAATAATCTACATGATGAAATGTTTCAACTTTGCGTGACATTTTATTTTCCAGTAATAAGCCTCATGGCCATTGTTTCTAGGACAAAAAGGTGATTGTCTTACAATTTCCGTCCAGTTAGAATACTCTACTTCATAACCAGACTTAGTTGTGTACCTTCCAGGCTGTGTAAAGTGCCATTTATCTTTATGTATGGGTTGACGCCGACATAATGGGATAAGTGCCGCTTCTTATGTGTCAACCAGTATTCTTATTACATGTGTATTCAATGTGTGTGATGTAGGATTGGTGAGCTTATCTACCGTAAATGCATGATCAAAAATATGTGATTTTCTATTTGCTTGTCTTTGACGGTTGGATGGGATCCAAGAGTCATTCCATACTAAAATACATGCTCATGTTCTCACTATTTTGATTAGTCATTTGCTTACAAGAGATCTAGTTGATACAAGACTATGGCACCCTTATGGTATTGAGTATGATTTTATTTGTTCAAGGGATTTGTATTTCTAAAATACCAGCCTTTAAAAACTCTTGCAAGCAATAAGTTTGACTTTTCAATTAAGCGCCATAATTGCTTTCTCAACATCATCGTATTAAAATCCTTATAAACTTAAATCATATACTTCAATCTTCTATTCATTGACATAATTTATCCCAAGTAATCCAATGCATACCCCTTTCATTTTCTCTTAATTTTTTCAGAATTGAGATAAAACGCTTGGATACGACCGTATTTGATAATCTAAAAAAGACATGATATGATTCAACATGGTTGTTGCCACTTTCTTTTATTATAGCTCATTTCCACCATTCAAAGATATTTGAATGTCCATCCCTTCACTCTAGTATGCATTCATTCCTACAGAAATCTAAAAATTTGTGTTTTCAACCTTCTAAATATTATGGGATTCCATAACATGATCTCATACTTCTTATATTTTAAACTTCATTTTTTCATGGTTGACTCCTCAATCTTATGCCTAAATTGCAAAGAGAATTTTACAAAATTTATTTGTTGACCAAATACTATTCCATAGTCATTCAGGATTTGTAAGATTATTTGCAAAAGAAAAGACTATTATTTGCAAATAGAAAATGAGAAATCGTCCAACTCACTTTTTCTACCTTCAAACCCGTTAACTTCTTCTGCTTTTTTTATATTTGCGATCAATGCCTTCGTACACATAATGAAAAGATATCGTGAGAATGGATCTCCTTACCGTTGTCCCCTATGAAAATTATATGGCCTTGTGAGTATGAAAACAAAAGAGTACACGGGCCTCGTGAGGCCCGGGTCTGGCCATGGCTTAACGATCAATGAACTCACTGAAGAAGCACTTCAATTACTGAGTTAGAGTAAGAACTGACTTTGTCTCAGGTTTGTCCTGTACTCATTGTCTTTGCTTATCATGGTGTTTTAATAAGTTTATCAGATGGTCTATATTCCTACATTCTTCCTCCACAGAATTTACTCTGTTTCCTGGAACTGTGAGCAAAACATATGTAAGACGTTTGCATTTTATGTTCGTACAAAATAGGATTAGTGATTAAAATATATATGTAAGAAGATTATCTCGTTACAAGAGGACAGAAAGACCTTTTGGTCAAACCCAACATGAGATGATTTCTTCTCTTGGCAGAGATTTTTGCCTAGACACAGCATATGAATATAACTTAGTCATGACATACCTTTAAAACACTTACGCTTTTCTATTTCACCCAAAACCAAAACACATAACTTAGTAATGAAATTATCTACTTTTGAAGAAATTAAGATCCCATCGACGTAATAACCCGTCTAAGACGTTTCCTGATGTGCTACTACGTCCAACCACAGTCACTGTTGCCTTTGTACGTGCTGACAAATCAATGGTGTCATTTGTGTTCTGACTCATTTTGGGTGAAGCGCCAGGAACAAAACCATTTACCGGTCCTAGCAGAGCATCCGATGTTTGACATGCAGCTTCGGCTTCAGAAGATGATGGTGCGTCATGGTTACGTAGTGCTGGACCGGCCGCAGAATCTGTCACAAGATGAGCTGATTCTAGTTCTGTAGTAGAAGCAGCAGCATTATGTTCTTTTTCTTTTGTGTTCTCTGTACTGGTCATGGACGATTCTTTATTCTGATGAGTTTGTACCTCCACGTCCTTCAGCGATTTCATCACGGCTTCCATCAGCATCTGAGGACATTAAGATATGTGAACAAATGAATATCAACCAAAGTCACAAGGAGGGATTCAAAAGGTGCAAAACCCAAAAGCAAATTTTGTTCTCACCCTCTCTTCTTCCTTTTCATTAGATGGAAAATCTGCCAAGTCCTCTACTTGAAACTCCACATATTGATCATCATCTAAAGCTACCGCGAGATGAGGAGGATATGGATCCCCATTTGATAAATCGAAGCTGATCATATCAGAAGATGAACTACTGGAGCCTTCGTGATTCTCTTTTTCCTGTAAAAAAAGAAACTTATCACGCAGCATCAGGAGTCTGTTTCTTTCATGCTTCCTCGTCCACGGACAATAATTTATATGTAGAGAAGTTGGTCAGGCTAGCACTAGTGTCTCTACTATTGTTGATCGAAAAACCATACCGCAAGAGCAGTAAACACGAACAGAAAAACGAGAGGAAAGTAGAGAAACTAATCATATACCTTTGTTTCTAACGATGATTGATTAGATGGGTCGTTGGAAGGAACCTGAGACATGTAATAAAGGAGCATCAACACAGAGATGGAGAGAGTATATAATTAAACCACATACACTAGTGGACTACAAGTGAAGCAAACTCTTACATGGTCTTATGGTTCCAAATTTGAAACTAATCAGAAGCGATTTTCTAATCTTGACGCTATACCCACCTCAAAATTGATTAGATGATGTTTCTAGGGAATCAACAACGAGAAAACCATATTCCTAACAAGCAGTAACATTTTAAACTCGCCAAACGTAGTCACAAACTACAAACCTCTGTGCGACTCATAGGCCTTTTCATGCGGACTTCATTGATTGCATCGGAGGTACTGCCCGCAGCTATACCTGGAATCAATGAGAAAAGAGGTTGCATAAAGGGTAAAAGAAAACCTGAAAAAAAAAACTAAATGACTTACTTTTCTGTGCTGAGGATGGTGGAGAACTTAGTTCTTGCATGGTGTTCCAACTGCCCTGAACATAAAACAATTAACATCATTGACCTTTCTTACCAAAGAAACAATAACATTATAAAAAAGGCAAAACAGTCTAATACACTGCTGCAAACCTTGGCAAAATAATCATCCACTGGGTCAAAAAGTCTTGGCCCAGCCACCTCCGGAGGCTGAAGAACGTTATGGAAAAAGATGTTTATAGAATCAAAGTAGAATTGTGGCCGCGGTGAGTTGTGGTCTCCCTCGAATTTGATGATATTTTTGTCTCCCTTGCATAGTAAAAAAAACACACATGTTTAGAGGCTACATTGTCAAGGGTTTATCAAGAACTTCTGAGAGGATAGAGGAAGAAATTTATCATACCACGTATGCTTCATATATACGCTCCGAGTGATGAGGGTGAATAAAGTCATCGTCTATGGCATGTCCAAATAAAACTGGAACAAAACATGACTTCGCTACCTGCAAAATAATTGAAAAAATATATATATGTTTTTGCATAGTAGTATAGAGTAATCAACTAGACAAAAAGGACAAACTACAAGAAGAAACGACCTTAATGGTGTTGAGATCCGTTATGTCAAACTTGGCTTTCTTCTGAACAGCTCTCCGCATATACTGTATTGCAAATTTTATCTGAACAGACAAAAGTTTGAAAGAGCTTAAACGAAACAATGTGGAAAATTTTTAGTAGGCAGAACAAATCCCACAAGAAACAGAAGCTACAAAATTGATTTTACTTACAGTAAACTTCGGTAACGGGAACTTATATGTATCTACTAGTTCCATCATCAAATCAACCAAATCAGAAAACGGGCTGTCTAGAACCATCGCTGCGATAGAGGGATCCTCGGCTCCATACATTAAGCTAGAAAATAAGTGCAGCAAGACAATGATTGCTTAGTGTAGTAGACAAGGGGAGTGAGAGTAGTAACCATATTTTTAAGTTATAGTGGTTAAGGTGTA
Organism: Moricandia moricandioides; assembly: GCA_905132885.1. Taxonomy (NCBI): domain Eukaryota; kingdom Viridiplantae; phylum Streptophyta; class Magnoliopsida; order Brassicales; family Brassicaceae; genus Moricandia; species Moricandia moricandioides. Next base: position 39,538 of record CAJHQQ010002454.1, read on the forward strand.
ACGTGTTATAGCTATGGCCAATCATTTAAACACGTGAAAAGTATCATGCGTTTTCCTCTCAAGCTCAAAAATTAACAAATGGAAGATTTAGAGGAACCTTGTGACAGCACCCATTGAACGACCCCATAAGCCAATCAGGGAGACATTTCCATCTGTGCGCAAATACTCAACCACCGCTTTCAGATCATCTTTCTGCAAGCACCCATGTCACGTTTATCAATAATTAAAGAGTGACTACTCTTGTACTTGAGGATAATGGCTAGTGAACACAGTGACTTAAGGGAAATAACTAACTATGGACAACCTACAATCCCATGTGATCTTTCCATTTGTCAGCCTAACATGAATGCATCAAACCCCCCTAAGTAATATGGAAAGTTCTTCAGATGCAATATCTTCCCAAATTAATAGCATAGAAAAAGATCAGAAGAGCACATATTTACCAACTTAAGTAGCATAGAAAAAGATCAAAGGCGACTATGAACAACTTGTTTCTTCCAAACAGCGATTATTTTAAGCCAAAACACTCGAGAGAGAAGATAATTTTTTTTTTCAAAAAAAGATCAGAAGAGCACATACTTCGTTCCAACCCAATGTGACATACTCTCCACCAGAGACACCAGATCCCGAAAAGTCAAGCGTGAAAATTGTGATGTTTGAAGGAAGTAATACGATCGCAGCTTCACTGGCATCAGCTCTACATCCACTGAATAATTATAAAGCTATTAGTTAATAGTACGGTAAAAGAACAACAACAACAACCAAGGAGTAGTTGAGGTAAGGTGGTGAATCTCTAGACCAATTATGACAACTGAAAACTCCAATACTGATGTTCTTTCATTGCAAAGCATGGATGTCATAGTGTCCTAACAGCTACTGCATCTCATCATGTAGCTTATTTTCAAAAGTACGGCTCACATTCCTGTAAAATCAAAAGTCCCAGTTACCTGTTTCCATGGCAGTATATTACACAAGGTAGAGGCCTATCTTCAGGACGCTCAACTGGCATGTAATGACTACACTTAAGGACATCTCCCCTGCTGTTTTTAACCTGTCAGATACAAGATCCTCTATAACCTTAGGCGATGAAAAGAGACAAACTAAACTAAACATTGAGATCTTAAGGACATGAAGACCTTTACAAATCTACTTCCTTCCTAAGACAGGTTCATAAAAAAACAAAACAAAGCCTTACATGGTAAAGCTATTTAGCAGATAGATGGAGCTATGATAAAAATAACATGAAGGTAGATCCTCCATTTATAAGCCTCAAAGGATTTACCTCTAAATCTTTCCTTTGGTACCATCTCCCTTTCAGCAAGAACTCGTGTTCCAAGAGATCATGTTCCGGATTGTATTCAGCTCTGCAAGTATATTCAAATGTACATGGATTCAAAGTAGTAACTTGTAATGGAACTAGAACTGGAACAGGAACAGTTTTTTTTTAGTGATTTAACCTAATCCAAGTGACTTAATCTTGTATGTTTCATCTAAAAAAGGTAGATTCTAATGACCAAAATCAAGTCGTGACCAAGAACAAACCCAAAAAAAATCAAATCTGAAACTCTAGGCCTGTAAAGTCCAATTCTAAACGCTTCAATGCCAGAGTTCCAAAAGAGAAATTTCACAACCCTAATAAAGAGAAACTTAAAACATGATTTCCAGAATAAGTAAGTTTTTCTTTCAACTCTTAGAAACTGAAGAGCCTCTTCACCTTGGAGGTCGAATGATGAAGTTAACAAGCTGCTCCATTGGGAGAGAATCAAACAGCAAAAAAAAAAAATCAACACCTTCTTCTCATTTCTTCTAATGATTTGACTCAAATCGATTCAAACCCAGAGAAACCAAAAAGAAAAAGATAGATGATGCAGACAGAACAAGAACTGTAACTAGACAACCCCACAAAAGAAAACACGAAGATGTAGCTGTTCCAGATGAGATCGAAGGGACGAAGAAGGGACACAGAAAAAGAGAAGTTAAAAGAAACTGCTTTTTTGCGTTGTATGAAGCTCAACTGTTTTTATTTTGATTTTCTTAATATAAACTTACAGATTAGTCCCCACATTTGTGACCGTTTTGTAATAACGTCTTAACATTTACTTTTCCTATAAATTACCCTGTTTTGTAAGTAATTACGAGATTAATTAATTGGTAACATAATCATTAGCCATTATTGTTATTCAAAAAGATTTCAGTGAAAGCTGACGAAGCGACAATTCAAATCAAAGCCTCTTTTTATTTTATTTTTCGAAAGAAAAACTCTAAAACTAAACTACTCAAGAACGTGCATGTCTTGTCGTTATAGGTAGGCCTAAGGATTGATTCACCTTTTATTAGTGAATGATACGAGGTCAACTTATAGACCAAATAAACATATGAGGTTCATTATTACAAGTACTAAAGCTGTAGGCTGGCTTGGAGTTTTCGACACCTAAAGTGCACATCTGGCACGGAGATTATCACAGCTCTCAAAGATTTTGTTGGTTCTTGTGAGAATTCTGGCACGTGTGGAAGACAAACACACGAGTCAATCATTTTTCATGTTACGAATGCTTCGGCTCTATTCCTTGGCTTTATTGAATGTTTTCAGTTAAAAGTTTCCTAATCCAAAGTTCCTTACATAATCGTTGGTCAGCAAAAGAAGACTAAACCAACGATATAATAGTTAACCGGTATGATCTAATACAATTCCCTCAAACCCATAATATAGAATTAGTTTGTAGAATGACTACACTTAAAGTTGGCATCGGAACTAAAATGAAATTGAATTTGAGAATTTTAGCAAATTGAGTTTGCACTAGCAACATGAATCAAACAAAGGAAACCATTTTTAACTTGATTATGAACTATATGGAAATTAATTTCTACTGTTTTGTTCGCTCACATAAAACCATATTGGTGGCAATGCACATTTCAAACTTGTTGTCACAAAAGAGTTTGGCAGAGGTAGTGACTGTTACATGAACTCGTGAGTAGTTGTTGTAGCTACAAGAGCTCACAAATGGCATGTACCATTTTCTTATATTCAACTTCAATACTACTAGTAATAGTCACATCTTGTTTCTTTGCTTTCTATATTATCAAAGAGTACCAAAGTAATCATAATCTTTAGTGACTGATCTCCTACTATCCAGCTATGTTGCACAATATGAATTACATAAACGTTTAGGCAAGATTTCAATGTAGCAGAGTAACACAAACATAATATTCAGTGATTGAGAATTCAGTGAATCGCTTGTAAATGAACATCCATCAGAGCATACATGAACTGGCTAAGGCAATGGACAAAGTAAGTGATGTTTGGGTGGGTGATAGTGAGAAAGAGCTGACTACCTAACAAGGTACAGGAAGGAGTAGGATCATCTGGAAATATGTTGGAATATATACTATGCTTGATCAAAGGATCCATAAGTATTGAACGTGGTTTACATGCCAATAAACATGCATCATAGAGAAGATTCAGAGTACACTTTCGTTGACAATCACATATTTCATAAAAGTCTGAGTTGTTTTAAGGTTTAAAAAGAATCTAAGGAAACCCAAATCTTAGATTTTGAAATGACTATGAAAAATATCTTTGAGTTGATGGATATTAAAAGAACTATTACTAGCTATCATTATATCATCTATAACATTAAAAGATGCACCATATTGTTTAATAACAGAGTATTATGGTCTGCAAGGGACTGAACATATCCAACATAAAGAAGAACTCTCCAGAGACAATAATATCACTTTCTCGAAGTTTGTTTTAAAACATAGATTGATTTATGTAAACGACAATCAGATTTTGAGGCAATGTACCTGAAGCAGGAGTGTAATCTTGAGGTAGGATCATTAAAAAAAAAATTTCAAGATCACTGTGAAGGAATGTGTTGGAGACATCCATTTTAGAAAGTTGCGAGCTTTTAATTGCAGCCAGACCAAGAAGATAATTAACATATGCAAGTTTAGCCACCAAAGAAAACCTATATGTGAAATGAACTTTTTCTTGTTGAGTGGAAGTTTTCGCAAGTAAGGAAACCTTATATCTCTCAACAATATCATCAACTTTATATTTCGTTGTGTAGACCCACATACTATGTTCTTTCCTACAGGAAGAGATTCAATAGACCAATTCATATTTTCCTCCATAGCATGTAGTTCCTCATTCATAGCTTTTTAGAAATAAGTGTTAACATGGTTTGATTAAAAGAAATGGGTTCGGTTTCAAGTGAATATAAATGGAGATATTGTTGATATAACGATTTAAAATTAGAATAATTATGAACAAAAGAAGGTGGATAAAGAAAATAAGTAGAAGAGATAAAGAGAATTTTGAATGAAAGAACAATAGTAATCAAAAAGATAACCTATAATTTTTCAAATTGCCTAGTATGAGGTAGTTTACTTTGTCATGTTGCTGGTGGAACACTCTATCAAGAAAATGGAGACGACATAAGAAATCAGTGGAGATGATGTAGGCGATGAAATATGATGCAATTGAATAACATAATCTTGGATTACAAGAATGGATTAATGTAATATTGTCTTTGAGAACAAGTCAAGAGAAGCTAATGCATCAGGATATGTTTTAAAAGGGAAAACATGCTCTTTGAAAATCACATTACAAGAAATATAGATGCTATGTGATGCAATGTTCAAGACCTTATATCCTCTATAACCAAAACAACAGAGTTTCTTTTGATAATGGCAGAGCATTTGTGTTCTTGTAATTTGCGTTCTTGTAGTAACTAAGAGAAATATATTATATATTTAAGTGAATAGGTGCAATGAACCACTGCAATTGTTTATATGAAGGCAACTATTTATGATTGCAATCTTTGATAATAATCATAATAATGATTGCAACCCTTGATGATTAACCATTGCAACTTTTTACTATTGTTCATTAACCTTTGCAACTCTTGGTTTAACCAATGAAATTATTGGTTGCAACTCTTCACTCTCTATATAAAAAGATGTAGGCATTGGCAAATGAAATAAAAAAAATCAGAAGCTAATAGTTAATTAGAGAGTGAAAGAAAGATTCATTATTCAAAAATCATTAAAGACCTTTGAAGAACACATATAATCACTAAAAGTATTTTATTTCTCTTGTATCTTAGCCTAGAACAAGAGTGAGACTTTGGTTGTCTTATCCTACAAAGGTATTTCTTGTAATACAAGGCTTGGAATAGGGTCGAAATATTCTTAAGAAAATCACGGCGATTCAGTCATTATCCAATAATATAATTCACAACTATTCGGGGTACAACCCATTTAACCAACAAGCTATCACCTGAGGAATGCAAACAATTCGTTATTCAAGGGGTACGAAAAGGTCATGACAGAAGAGGTACGAATGTTTCATATCCGAAGGGGTGCAAATGTTTCGTGTTCGAAAAGATGTGAATGTGGCATGTCCGAAGGAGTGCGAACATGTAGTGACCAACGATGTGTGAATGGGTCGTGTCCGAAGGGGTGCGAATGTGTCATGACCGAAACAATACAAATATGTCATGACCAAAAGGGTACGAATGGGTCGTGGCCGAAAGGGTGTGAACGGTACAAGACAAAAAGGGTGTGAATGTGTTGTCACCAAAAAAGTGCGAAAACAACATTACCGAAATGGTGCGAACATAATGTTACTGAAAGGATGCAAATGTAATGTTACTAAAAAGTTGCAAATGTAATTTCATCGGAATAATATGTACCAATATAATCATATTATTCGATTCGGTTTGGCTATTTTGTATCCAAATTAAAAATAACTTAAAAAAAAAAGCAAACAAAAATAATCATATTACGTGATTTAATTCGAGTTTCATTCAGGTGCATAGGAACCTCAAAATATTTAAATAACTAATATATAATTAGTTATATGGTGATACATGTAAAAATATATAATATTAATCATGAAAATAAATATTAATTTATAAAAAGTAAAAACCAACATTTGCGCGGGCATCTCTACTTAATATTACGACAATCGTACATGGGTGACGGTTCTACCAATTATGTACTGTCCTGCTAAGGCCATCTCCAACTATAACACCAAATTTAGTGTTCGAATTACACACAATTTGATGTTATGGTGTTATATTTCTTGAGCTTTTTACAAAAATGACTCATAACTTAAAGTCAAACACAAAACTAACCCATGATTTTTGAAAATTGTATTTGCCCTATTCATCCCAAAAGTTCTAATTATTCACGAAAATACCATTACTTTTTTTGAAGATGAGTATTTTACTCTATCATCTTCATCTTCATCAAATATTTATAATAATGTCATTGTCATCAATACACCAACCACCATTAACAACTAATTTGAATTTCTTAATGCACCGGCAGTGGTCTCGATGGCCCGTTATTTACACTCTATTGGGCCTTTTAGAACGGAAACACACATCTGAACCGTACAATACCAAAATTGATCTGAGCCGTTCATCAATCTATCTACAGACAGATTTCGTCTCTTTGCGAACATCGACACCAAACCAATAGAAATATTCGTTTGCTCCGTCTTCATTCTTCCTCCTCACAGCCAGCCACCTTGATTCTTCTCCACAAAGCTCAAACCTTTTCGTAAACTTCCTCAAGTTCTGAAGTGGGTTCCGTGAGTTTTGCAGATCTGATGGATTCAGATCAAGGAAAGCTTTTCGTCGGTGGTATCTCATGGGAAACCGACGAAGACAAGCTTAAAGAACATTTCAGCAGCTATGGAGATGTTTCTCAGGCTATTATCATGAGAGACAAGCTCACTGGACGACCTAGGGGTTTTGGGTTCGTCATCTTCTCCGATCCTTCTCTTCTCGAAAGGGTTCTTCAGGACAAGCATCACATTGATTCCAGAGAGGTTATTATGTCTGTTACCTTGTTTATGTTTTGCACTTTTGTTAAAGCCAATGAGAACCAGATTGAAAAAATTGAAACTTTTGTTTGCTTGTCAATGTTCCCCTATTGATTTAATTTGGGGGATGAGGCGTTTTTAGTATTATGTTGTGAGTCATACTCTAAATGAAGTGTTTGAGTGTAGAATCAGTAAAGAGAGTTTGGTTTGGTCTATAGATGTGTATACTTTAGCTGTGCTGTGTTCTTGCTTTGGGTAAAGTTGATTAACAATGATTCTTGGAGGTTTATCCTGACCTTTTTATTGATTTGGTGGATGTTTAGGTTGATGTGAAGAGAGCTATGTCAAGAGAGGAGCAGCAAGGCGCTGGAAGATCTGGGAACTTTAATGCATCCAGAAGTTCTGGAGGTGATGCTTACAATAAAACCAAGAAGATCTTTGTTGGAGGCTTGCCGCCTACTTTGACAGATGAAGAGTTTCGCCAGTTCTTTGAAGTTTTTGGCCCTGTGGCTGATGTTGTAATCATGCATGACCAGACTACAAGCCGTCCTCGTGGGTTTGGATTTGTCTCCTTCGACTCTGAAGAGACTGTAGACCGTGTCCTGCACAAAAACTTCCATGATTTGAATGGTAAGCAAGTTGAAGTAAAGCGTGCTCTTCCTAAAGATGCCAATCCCGGAGGTGCTGGACGAGCCATGGCTGGTGGTGGTGGCGGCGGCGGTTACCAGGGTTTTGGTGGCAATGAAAGCAGTTTTGCCGGTCGTATGGATTTCAATAGGTATATGCAGCCTCAAAATGTAGGAAATGGTTTACCGTCTTATGGTTCTTCAGGTTATGGTGGTGGGTATGGAAATGGTAGTAATGGTGCTGGATTTGGTGGATACGGAGGTTACACTGGTTCTGCTGGAGGTTATGGTGCTGGTGCTGCATATGGAGCAACGAACATGCCAGGTGCTGGTTATGGAAGTAGTACTGGAGTTGCTCCGAGAAACTCATGGGAGACTCCAGCGCCTAGTGGTTATGGGAACCCAGGCTATGGGAATGGCGCTGCTCAAAGTGGATATGGAGTTCCTGGTGGAGCTCCTCCTGCTCAGCCCCAGTATGGATATGGAGGGTACAGTGGAAGTGATTCTGGTTATGGAAATCAAGCTGCATATGGTGCGGTTGGAGGGCGCCCTAGTGGTGGCGGTTTGAACAATCCTGGTGGCGGTGGTGGCTACATGGGAGGTTATGACCCGTCACAAGGCTATGGTGGTGGGTACAGTGATGGCTTGGGTCGGCAAGGCCAATAGTCACTAACCACCCTAGTTTATCGGTCCTTGTTAAGAAGAAGTTAAGCTCAAATCAGAGGTTCCTCTTCATAAAGGGTTGGACTGCTTGAATCTTTATAAGCATTGTGCTATTTATTACAATAAGTCTGTCTTCTATTTAAGTTGTTTTTTTTTTCGTTTTTGACTGTACCTTTTGAGTTTCATAAGACTTATAATTACAGGCTTTGCTGCTTCCATTATTATTTGTTTTAGTTAGTCCTAGCGTTCAAGTCGGAATGGTTGTTTTTGATATGTGTAAAGCAGATGGCCAGGAGAAGTAGATGGAAGTGAGAGACAATTTACTAAATGTAGAAAGTAGAGGTATGTTATTAAGATTTAGATGGTACCATATGAGAAGAAGCTTTTGAGAAGGGTGCTTGAGTTCTTAGGTTGAGCAACGAAACATAGATAGATAGATAGATAGATATTGTGTATGCAACAAAGGCAGACACATTGTTAAAGAGCTCTTAATAATTAGACAAAAACATGAAAGCTAAGCTATTTTATTCCCAAGTCGCTCATGCAGTGCAACAATAATGTCAAGCTCAGTGGTGTCCTATCTTTCCACCGCCAAAGCCAATGCCTTTGCCTATTCCTCCGCCGAAGCCATCGCCAAAACCACCGCCTTTGCCTATTCCTCCACCGAAGCCTCCGCCTTTGCCTTTTCCTCCACCAAAGCCTCTGCCTTTGCCAATGCCGCCACCAAAAATGCCTTTACCACCAAAACCACCACCTTTGCCTATTCCTCCACCTTTACCAAAACCATCTCCAAAGCCCTTTCCACCTCCTATGAAAGTCTTCTCCTCTTCATCTTTGCCAAAGCTCACACCATCTCTCGCAGTCACATTACTCACCACAAAAACATGGAAACATATCAAAACCAAGAGACCAGCTCCATTTACGAGACGCCCCATTTCTCTTGTTTTTTTTTTGCGGTTCGATGAGCATGACCTATCGACATTACAATCGTTTATATAGTGTGACTAGCCAATTACAATTAAAACCATTTTTTTTTATTTAAACAAACACTTTTAAGTAAATATTCGCATTAATTAGTTGCTTCAACTACTAACAACTGACTGACTGTTAGACTTATATATATTCGCCATCACCTCTTTGCTCTATTTATGTTTCCATCGACGCATTTTCTAGTCTACAAGACTACACACGTGCTTTAAGTTTTCTTGTCCCTCGGGTACAGGATAATAAATATCCCGAAACCATTTTTTGTTATGTTCATATTTTCTAAAGTCGTCTTTTTGTTTTATATTTGGGTGAATTTGTGAGATAACCATATTGAGAGTTAATATTCACCAAATGACCATATAATAAAGTAGAGTTTAGATGTGACAATTTCACACATAAATGGACCAAATGCTCCTTTTTAGCGCGTGACGCATAGCAAAGCCGATTTCTAAATTATACTATACTATATTTATAACACAAATAATATAGAACAATTGATTATAGTTGTTGATATATGAGGTTAGTAAAAAGAAAAAACATTGGAAAATATGATGAAATAATCAGTAATAGTTGGGGTGGATGTTACAAGTAGAATTACAACAACATAACATATTTTGTGTTAAAAATCTATTCTACAAGTTTAAAATATAGTAAAATAAAAACGGTAAATTGTTCATCGATTCCAATCATGTTTACTAACTAACCGGTGGAAAAAAGTGGAACCAACAAAACTGATGGAGAGTAAAAAGATGGTTATGATGCAATAACCAGTGGTCGTGGTGAATATTAAAGGTGAAAGGGATTGAGAAGAAAAAAAAGTGAAGTAAAGAAAAAAAACGAGAAATAAAAGACGAGGTAGAGGAGGAGTAAGAGGATGAAAAGAAAAGAAAGAAAGCATGGAGAAGAAGAGAAAGAGGCAGAACAACATATGGAAAAAGAAATTTTAAAAAAGAATGAAGAAGAGAAGAGTGTTATTCTATTCAGATAACATAGAATAGAACTAGAAAATTGTTGTTAAGAAAATTTTTCCGTTTCGTGAAAAATTTATGTTATGTTTGGAAATTTTCAATATATGGTATATGTAATTTTTTTTTTCATATGATCTTTTGATTTAGTTTACATTTTTATATATATATATTATATATGAAATGAATTGTGATGGAGAATAAGAAAAACAATGATGAAAGAGAATGAAAAAATTGAAGAAGAAATAGATGAACAGTTATTATTGTATAGGGGTAGTTATTGTAATATTATATAAAATACACACTACATCCTAACCATATTTTTGTTATGGTTATTGAGTGAATTACAATTTTTTTAATGGTTATACCATACAATTTCCCTTTATATTTTATGAAGTGAAAGAATCAGGATAATAAACTATAGTTTTTTTTTCAGTGGACAAGGATTAATTAATTGTTGTTAGTTTGATAGTCGCTTAAGCACAATCTGATTCCCCCCCCTCCCCCCTCCCCCCCCCCCCTTAATTTGTGGTTTAATTGTCGATAAAGTAGGGAACATTAGACCTGCAGAGCATATATAATAGCTACTTGTTGTAGATAAAAATGCTGAAAATTGACTTAACATCATGAAGTGTGTTCCTCAAATTTACTAACAATATTGTAAGAATTAAGTAACTAATCCAATATGATAAGTGAAATTAAAGCAACCTGATAGTTTATTTCCTATATAAAATATCTGCGAGCGTACACAAAACGACATTAGTGGCAAGATGCATTTTCTCTTTATTGTCCATAATTTATGAAAAGTCTTTCGACATTTGAAAAGATTTGTATTGTCTATCTAGGATGTGACGAGAATGTAAGTATCTATTTGAAAGATAGAATTTAACGTAAATGTGTGTTTTGTTTGTGACTAAGGTTTTAATATGGTTCCAATTGTTTAAAAATTCACTCTTTACAATTTCTGAAAACAAATTTTTATTAAATTTTAAATAAAATAACTTTGTTATATCCCATCATATTTAATTCACCATTATTTCGTATATTTCTATAAATATACGTATAAAATAAAATTTTTATTTATTTTGGTATCCATGTATATTCATATATTAATATTTATTTTTTTAATTTCGTGTATATATTTATTTTGTTGATAAGCGATAAATATGAAAAGGTGGACAAAAAGTTTGTGGGTGTGTTTTATTAGATATATTTTCTCGAAAAGATAAAATAATATTTTTATTATGAATAACATTTGTAATTTTTTTGTCGTCAAGATATAGACTGAACTAAATCTCTGTAAACCATCCTGGTAACTCTGCATCCATGTGAACAACATAGATGTTTGTTGCCTAGCTCTGCGTGCGAAACTATCTGCCCTTAAGTTTTGTGTTCTGGGGACATGGATGATCTGAATGATTGAAACTCTTTTTCAACATTTGGATTTCTTCTAGATAGCTTATAAAAGTTGGCTACGCTGCTAGGTCTGAAACCGTTTTCAGCAATTGAGAGCAATATGTTGCAAACGTGACGTGAAACTGTCTTAAGTTCCTCATACTCTCCATCGCCCAGATAAGAGCCTTTTCTTCAAAATGTAAAAGTGATAAATTGGCTCTCGTATTTCTGGCACATATCAGTTTGTCAAAACCTTCCAAAGTACTATACCATTCTTGTCACGAAAAAAATATCATTGTTTTCTAAGAGCCATTCGTGAAACACCATCTTCCGAGGATTTGAGGTAAAGCTCACAAATCTGTTTTTCATGTATGGAATATCCGATGTGAGAGAGATGTTTATTCCTCCATCCAAATTGTGGCCTCCGTTTATGCAAGCTTAATGGTAACGTGGGGTTAATATCAATGTTGTTAAAAACCATGTTATTCCTAATTTTTCAAATGTACCATAATATCCAAAAAAATGATGATTTCCATGTGTGGATCGACTCTCCAGAACAAATGATCCATATTTTTGAAAACCGACTGAGTAATGACGATAAGAGGATTCGGTGGAATCTTTGAAAGAGCCCAACCTTGGATAGTCGGAGGACATTAAAAAATACATGATTGATTGATTCTCATCTGCTCCACATCTTGCATATTGAATATCCCACTGCAAACCTCTCGCCCTTAAATTCATCTTGACCGAAATACAACTTGAGACAATTTTCCAAAGAAAATGTTTAATCTTAAGTAGAAACATGATCTTCCATGATTGTTCCTTTAGGGGAGTAATATTTGATCCTAATATCGTGGTCGGTTGCTCAATGTCCAAATAAACCCTTTCCACTTGATAACCAGATTTCATCGTATATTTTATATTCTTAGTAAAATGCCGTCCATCCTTGCATGTCCCCGGGAAACGACTTAAATGGATATTCTCTATAATTTTTATATCATCCGGGTCCACCAGAGAATTCAAATCATCTAAGAGTTCCATGTTCGTGTCATTGAATTGATGAGTGAATCTACTATGAGATCGGGGTGAAGAATTTGTTGATTACTGTTTGATTGTCTCGGGCGAGTGGTTAGGAGTCATGCATGGGTCATTCCATATTGAGATGGATGGGTTTGATCCCACCCTTTTGGTTAGTCCTTTGTTAACCAGAGATCTAGTAGAAACTATACTACGCCATTCATATGATGGTGAGTATGATCTTATTTGTTCCAGGGTGATGCATTCCTAAAGTATCGTCCTTTAAACACTAGAGAAAACAATATCTCTGGTTTCTCAATCAACCGCCAAAATTGCTTTCCCAACATAGCTGTATTAAAATCTGCTAAATCTTTAAACCCCAAGCGACCTTCGTCTTTAGAGATACATAATTTGTCCCATGACTGCCAATGCATACTTCGAATAGTTCCTCCAGAGCTCCACCAGAATTTTCCAATAGCACTCGTCAACTTCTTCGTCACTATCTTTAGTATACGATAAAAGGACATTACGTGGTTTGGTAATGACGTAACCACTAACTTAGTGATCACCTCCTTTCCTCCCTTTGAAAAAAAATATCCATCCATTGACTCTATTATTTAGTCTATTATGTACAAAGCTAAAAAAATTGTGTTTTTGACCCACTCTTACTCTTCGGCAGACCCAAACAAGATCTCATACCACCAATGTTTTAGATTCATGGTATGTCCCTTAATTCTTGCTGAATAGATTCATCAATATTCTGTTTAAATTGGATAGATGATTTCTAGAAATTTATCAGCTGCCAAGATCCATAATATATTTTGACATTCTTTTTTCTGTGTCTTGCAAAAAGAGTTTATCATCTACAAAAAAAGATGTGAAATCGACGAACAAGTCTTTGCTAGCTTTAAACATGTTAGTATTTTCTCTCTTTCCGTCTGCTTAGTGTTTGCTATTAGAGCTAATTAGTAGATAAAAAATCAATAAACTATTTAAAACTATACAATACAAAAATTTAATATTCACCAATAAATCTTCACATACACAAAAAAAATCAAATTATTTTTAGGTTTAAGTGGAAACCAATTCTTTTTTTTGGTGGGGGATTTACTTACTTTCGAATGTTTGATAAATTGTAGAAGAAGTATTTAACCTCAATATTAGAAGTCGAAGGAAACATAATAAACAAAACTGGAGAGGAATATAGTATTCAAATACAAAATAAAACATTTTCAAAGAAAAGAAACAGAATTAAATGGATATTTATGATTTGAAAAATCATTATATATATCAAAAGTTTAAATAAAATTTAAATTTTACAAAGAAAAATACCATTTAAAAAATAACATAATTAGATAATATTTTTTTTTGTGCAACCGATGAAACTATATATAAAATCTAAAATAAATTATATTTTTTGCAGCTAACATGCATATTTCAAGTTTTATTATAAAACCCAAACAAAAAAAAGTGAATGGTATTTGGTCTGAGATTTAAACTAGTCGGAGATATTTTGTAGAGTATAAAATGCATCTAAAACTTAAGTGTTATTAATTTGACTATCAGAAAATTTTAAAAATCTAAAAGAGAAATATTAAAGCTAGAAAGTCGTTTTGGGCTTGTGAATACTTTAGGCCTGTTCGATTCTTCTCCGGATCCTGTGGGCATGTAAGGGTTGCTAATCCACTAGTTCACAACTCTTACTCTATTTAAGTTTTTTTTATTTCAATTTGGTTTGTGATTCGTTACTTAGGGCATGTTTATTGCATGTCTCTTAGCATCGGGTTTTAACTTTTTTTAAGAGATGTTTCTTAACTTTTAACTAAGAAAACTTAATAATCATCTCTTAAATAAAAGAGACGTCTCTTAACTGGAAAATTAAAAAACAATAAAAAAAATATAAAAAAACGTAAAATTATAAGTTAAGAATCTCACCTAAGATACCGGGGATAAATATGCCTTGATTGGATCATATTTGAAGCTGAATCGTCACTGTTATCATCTAAGGTTTAACCGGATTGCGTTTGCGTTTTGAGCGTTCGTGTTTTCACTTGTCTCTGTTGATGATACTGGAACCGAAACGGTATGTTTTTGTTCCGCATCACTTTCTAACTCTTTGGATACTCACAAAATTTTTGTAATTGTTTCTCTTTCAATTTTGGACAGCAAAATAGGCGGTGAAACTCTGAATGTCCTAAAAGAAGACAGGATCAGTGAATTGCATGAAGCTTTGCTTCTGAAGATACTCTCTTCAGTTCCAAAACGTCATAGCCATTAGTGTTTTGTCTAAACAATGGAGATGACTTTGGAAGATGGTTCCAAAACTTAAGTTTAACTCTGAATAGCATAAAAGCAAACACCATAGCTTCTCAGAGATTTGTTTTGAAGTCTTTGGTTTTAAATAAAGCTCCGGTTCTCATGTGCATGTTAGATATAATACTGAACCTTTAGATGAAGAACTATGGTTGCGAGTTGCCGTGTGCGTGAATTGGTACTTCATCTCCACAATGAGAACAATGACCCAACCACGTTTCCGTTTGTTCGATGACGAAGACTCTGTTTGCAACCTTTTCTCTCACTGTCCTAGACTTGAAGATTTGTTGGTGGAGCGAAAAAGCAATATCGATGTGGAGACTTTCACCATTGATGTGCCATCGTTACAGAGGCTGACCATAGTAGATGAATACTCAGGAGAAGGTCATGGAGGCTGTTTGAACCGAGTCTAGACAATCTGACTAAAACTCGTTAGTGGGTTAATCACAAGAAAACTTTTATTTCTTTCAGGAAGTGTTTACAAGGTTGAAGTGACTAGTCTCTCTAAAAAACTGCCCCCTCTCTTAGTTGGCATGTCCTCCCCTTATATAACCAGGTTGAGGTGCCCTAATTATATTGATCCTTTGTTGGGCCTATGCTAATCGGGCCGAACATCCAACCCAAGAAGGGACAAATCCTAAAGTTGTCCATCTTTGACTTGATAAACGATCGGCTTGGAGTATATTCCTAAGCCGATCGTTTTGTCGTCAGCGTTGAGCCGGTGTTGAGCTAAGCCGAAGGGTTTTTGCCGTAAGTCGGACGCGTTTTGTCGAGGGATGGTTCCGGCGGTCAATTGGCATTTAGTCGGTCGACTACGTCATGGGCTCTTGATGGAGGTAACCCTCCTACAATAAGTCCCCCCAGTTCTTTGGTGGCTGCTATTGCTAGCACCAATGAATTTGTGTCGGGCTCATGATTAGTCGACTCGATTCCTTACCCTGTTCGGAATGAGATTTTCGGATGGGTTTGGTCGGTTTGTCGATTTCGCTCTTTTCTTTGTTCGCCTTTTTGCCGGGGAGAGTTTATTCGGATGGAAGACGAACGGGCACGGAGCCGGTTTTGGGCCCATTTGTGTCGGAAGCCGAAGAGTCGCGTGTTCGAAGGGCCTTTCCGGGCCCATTTAGGTCCTGCTAGACCTAATCATTGCGCTTCCCCTTATAAATAGCCTCCGCTCGATCATTTCTCCCATTCTTCTCTGCATAATCAGGTACTTTCTCTCTCTATCTCTCTGCTTCTCTCTCTAGGTCGCGCTGTAGAATTCGTAGTGTTTTGTCGGTGATCATGTCGTCCGGGAGAAGATTGTCTCAGAAGGAGAAGGGTAAGGCGGTCGTCTCTGCTCCGGATCCTTTGGATGGATCCAAAACTGAAAAGGGGGGTCCCGACGCGTCGAGTTTTGCACATCAGGAGGCGATAAGGGATACATAGAATATGACCCTGTCCCAAAGGCTTTTAGTCGCTGAGGCGGAGAGGCTTTTCCGCGGTGAGGATAACGAACGCGACGAGGCGACAGACGTGGCTGGTGCGTCCTGCGACTCCAATGGCTCAGAGGTTCGTCCTGACTTCGTACCGATCCGTTACCGACCGGATGGGGTTTTCGTCGTGCTCCCCGCTGTGGATCCCGAATTGCTTCGTCCTGTTGAGGTGGAGGGGCAGTCTTGGAAGAACGTACAGGCGACCTGGTCGACAGTAGGCAGCGTGAAGAAGTTGCTGAGGGAATGCGACGCGAAGGGTGTGACATTCCTTGTACCTACATACACTCAGAGGCCGTGGTCACCTCCAGTGGGGTATCAGTGTGTGTACGAGTCGTACTTCCAGAAAGACACCAAACTGTGGTTCCCCATTCCTCGACTGATTACTTCGTATGCGTTTCGTCGGGATGTTGCCATCAGCCAGTTCCTGAATGGATCATTCCGAATGGCGGTCGCCTTGATGGTGATGGCTGCTGAGATCGAGGTATCCATGAGCGTTCGGACCTTCGAAGAGCTGTGTTTTGTGAAGCCTATGCCGGATGGGATGTACTCGATCAAGATCCGACCGAACTATAATGTGATCACGGGTCATCCGAATAAAACTCAAGACTGGCAGCGATACTATTTCTTCATCAAGTCTGACGAGTTTTCTTTCGAGGAACCGCCGAGTGATGAGTTTCGGGTTTTGTGGAACTGGCGCATTGGTAGATAGATCTTCTGACTGCTACGCAGAGAATTTTGATCGACTATTCTAACAAATTCTTTTCCTTTTTTTTTTTTTAGTGACCCATCCGAACACAGTCGACTACCCAGGAGGTTCAAGATTTTTTGACGACGCAAGGGCCATAGCATCACTCAGTCATCAACGTTGGCCGGACATCAGTGAAGAAAGGATTCGGCGGGCTTTAGATCGCATCTCACAAGGTAATCGCTTCTCAACCTTCGTTTGTCGATGATTCTTTCCCCCTTATCTTATCGAACGTTGTTTCGTTCAGGTGATTGGGTTTCCAACCTTCCTACTAAGTTGGGTCCCGGGAAGAAGCGTTTGACACTTTTCTCGAAGGGGGAGCAGCAACGAATAAAGATAGCTCGTGAGATGAAGGTGCTCCCAGATCTCTCCGCGGTCGTTGAGGAGCGGTTGGGCGTTTCATCGGTGGCCACCGGTCTCATGGGCTTGCTAGATGGGATGGGACTGGATGGAGCTGCTCCGACGGATCTTACGACACAGGCAGTTCCTAGTGAAGGAGTTGTCGATTCCCTTGAGGTCCGTTCTGCGGATACGGACCCTAAACCAAGCAAAACCGGCGGCAAGAGGCCACTGGAGGGTTCTTCTGTCGGGGGAGAAGCGGAGCTGGGTACCGACGTCTTCGAGCATAGTGGGGAGGAGGGCCCGAGACGAAAGAAGAAGAAGTCATCCCGACGAGGGTCGGGAACTGCCATGGCCGGTACCCAATCCGGAGCAGAGAATGCGGGTCTGGACGCAAAGGGGGATTCCGATTCTTTTGAACGGGACGAGGCGCTGGAAGCTTTGTCGCATAAACGAGGGGACACTTCTTCGGAGAAGGGTGTTGCGTCTTTAAGAAGGAAGAAGGTGAGGGCTCGGGTGGATGCCAGCCCGCTTGTCGTTGATGAACCATCCGTAGCTGGGGAAGATCCGGTTGTACCTGCAGACACCGGGAGATGTGTTACTCGGACGCTGAAGGCTTCGTTTCCTGACCGAGGTTAATTCTTGTATGACGCTGGCGCACCGTTGATCTGCGATGGTTTGGCGTGCTCCAATCTGGTTCGACAGATTAGGGGTGGTCTGGACCATTTGCCCGACACTGAGTCCCTAATGTTCAGGGACGCTTACGTCGATGCGGCTCGGAACCAGTTACTGGTGAGCTCGAACTTCCCATTCTTCCTTTTTGTCTCGGGCTATTCTGACTTTGTTTTGCAGGCCACTAGCAGCATGAACTTCTTGGTGGAGAAGTATGACTCAAAGCTGAAGGCGACGTTTGCTCAGCTAGGGAAAGCCGAGAAAAAGATACGAGCCAAGAAGAGACGCATTGCCTCTCTGAAGAGAGAGACGAGGATAGCACTCGAGGGAGTGGCGAAGGAAAGGGATGATGCCATTAGTTGGGGATCGACTCTGGAAGAGGAGGTACGCAGTTTGACGCAAGGCCTTGAGTCGGCATTGGCTGAATTGAAAGATGTTTGGGAAGGGAACACCGTCCTGAAGGCTGAAGCTGAGACCATGAAGCGGGAGATGGATAACGCCCTGGGGGAGGTCGCGCGTCTAAGATACTCTCGCGGCCTCGAGGTTTCTCGTGAGCGGGCGAGAGTCGAAGCGGCCATGATCGCCAAATGCAACCGTCGATTCGACAGGATCCGGGAGCGCGAGTCGCGTTACGATGCTTTCGACACGGCTCGATGCTATTACAGCCAGGAATTTGGGACGAGGAAGTGCCTGCAGATGCTCAGGCGACGAGGCGTCGACATCCCTCAGGAAACCGTGGACTTCTTCGCTGGGGAAGAAGAAAGATTCAAGGCGGAGGCGACCCGCTTGGAAATTGAAGCCATACCGGACTCAGACTTGTCGCTCTCTCCCCTCCTTCTGGAATCGCCGTACGCGAGTAAGGAGCTCCTTGCTGGAATAGACCCGTTTGGGTCCAACGCAAGTTTGATCGATCAAGAGGCGGCATGTGGTCTTAGAAGCCCGAAGCATGGAGCCGCAGTGGACGAGGGAGTTGCGGGGAATGAAGCCTCTGACTCTTCGGGGGACCCTGATTTGGAGCAGAGCGAGGGTTCGCCGAGACCTCTGGAAAGCGACAAGGCCAAACCCATGAGTGAGGATTTGAAGGAGATTGAGGAATTTGTCGGTTCCGACTCGATACCCGTTCTCCCGAAGGGGCCTCCCGAGTCAGATGATCCAGTCGGGGGTAAAGATCCTTGCTAAAGTAGGAGTTGGCTGCGCGTCTTGCTATTTTCCTCTTTCCTTCTTTTGTATTATGAACTCCTTTTTTTTTATATATTCTTCGGCTACTGTTGTATGTTATCACTTGACGTTTAACGCGCATTTATAAAAATGAGCACTTTAAGTTCACTCGTTCTTTTGCATCCGTGCTTTTATCTTCTTTTCCCTTCCGGAGTCCTTGGCTTAGTTGCTAATCTCGCGCCGAAATAACTGTCGGGGTGATTTGTTAGCCGTTTTGCCGACGAAGTAATTTCCTTTGTCGTTTTATCGGCCGAAATTATTGTAGAAGAAAATTTTGTCGAAGTAATCCGTTTGATCGGTGTGTCGATTAGGATTATCGGAAGAGTCTCTTTCGTCGTTGACTGGACGGTGGAGACCTAGGGAAACAATGGTTCTCGCCCCGCTTGTTCGAGTAATTCGTCAGCTTTCGGTTGGCCAGACCCGCTGAGATAATTTCGAAGGGCGCATGAATTATTTCCCGGACCGTCGATCGGTACGACTTGTTCGCTGCTCAGGGTTCGTGTCTGATCAGGACGACCCGCTGGGCAAGGGTAAATGCGGCAGTGCGATCCAGAGCCTGATGGGTTTTAATCCCTCGCTTGGTCGTCAGCGCGGTGGTTACGAGTAAAGTTGAGTCATCCGGAAGCGGCGATCATCCTTTTACTCGTCTTTCTCGTAAAGAGATTGGTTGGTGATTATGGCTGGGACCCAAAAATGAGGGGCTGCCTACGTACCCCGATAGGGGATCAAGCCATCCGTAGTTCGTTGGTGTCGAGTAAAAGTGGCCTGAGGGCGCATTTACCCTTTTTTTTTGGTAAAAGTGGCGCGAGGGCGCATTTACTTTTTGTCGGTAAAAGTGGCCCGAGGGCGCATTTACTTTTTTTTTTTTTTTTTTTTTTGGCGCTAGAGAGAGGGGCATTCACCCGTAGTATTTTTTGAGGTTTTTAGCGTTCCATGCGCGTGGTACTGGGTCGCCTGTGGAGGTTTCGAGCCGATAAACGCCAGGCTGGACGACTTCGATGATCTTGTAAGGACCTTCCCAGTTTGCTCCCAGTTTGCCGGCTTGCCACTCTTTAGTATTCTCGAACACCTTGCGTAAGACCAGATCGTCGATGTCAAGGGGGCGCGACTGGACGCGTTTGTTATAGTAGCATTCTATTTGATGTTGGTAGTTCTGGATTCGCAGGAGAGCTTGATCTCTCTTTTCCTCGATTTGGTCCAGTGTATCCATCAGCATATCACGATTCAAAGAATCCAAATGTGGAATTTTGTCGCGTCGTAAACTCGTGACGTTCACTTCGGCTGGTGCCATTGCTTCAATGCCGTAGGCTAAGGAGAATGGGGTAGCTTTCGTTGCGCTTCGGGGTGTTGTACGATGCGACCAGAGTACTCCATTAAGTTCGTCGGCCCATGCTCCTTTTTTCAAGTCGAGGCGTTTTTTGATGCCGTCGATGATCAGTTTATTTGAAGATTCGGCTTGACCGTTGCCTTGCGGGTATCTCGGTGTCGAGGGGCTGAGGCGGATTCGCCAGCGTTCACAGAAACTCTTAAAATTACCCAACATGAACTGAGTACCGTTATCGGTGACGATCTCATACGGGAGACCGTGTCGGCAGATGATGTTTTTCCAAACGAAACGTTGGACTTCTTTGTCGGTAACTTGAACGAACGCTTCTGCCTCTACCCATTTGGTGAAATAGTCGGTTAGGACAAGGAGAAACCGCCTTTGTCTGAAGCTGGGTAGGGGACCGATGATGTCCATCCCCCAACGCATGAATGGGTAAGGGGCCGTGGTTGTCCGTAGTAGTTCTGTCGGACGACGGATGTTCGGGGCGTGTGGTTGGCACGTGTCACAACGCTTTGCGTATTCTTCGCAATCCGTATTCATCGTTGGCCAGTAAAAACCAAGGCTCTTAACCTTGAGGGCCAGGGCCCTTCCTCCTGAGTGGTTACCCGCAGCACCATCGTGTGTCTCAGCCATTACTAACCGTACTGCATCACCAGCGATACATTTAGGCAGCACCTTGTTGGCGGTCCATCGGTATAATTCTCCATCAATGACAACGTAGTGTACACTACGCGCTTTTAGTCGCCTGGATGCCCATTTTTCCGGGGGCAGCGAGTTATGCTCGAGGTAGTCGATGAACTCGGTCCTCCAGTCGGGGGCAGGCCATTCTAGATTTTCCTCGGTGGGCAAACGATCGTCTGTAGGACTCGTGCTTAACGCGGCTATTAGGGATTGTCCGTTCGCTGGTAGGTCAATACTTGGTTTGTCGATGCGATGTATTGGGATCGTGCGCTTAACTTGATCGCGAAGCTTACTGCCCAAAGCGGCGAGGGCATCGGCACATACGTTCTCTCCTCGGGGGACTTTTGTGAGTTCGAAGAATTTGAAGTCGCCTACTAGCGACTGGACCACTTTGAGGTAGGCGTCCATTCGTTGGTTGCGTGCATCGTATTCGCCGTTGAATTGGCTTGTGACGAGTTGGGAATCGCAGAAGGCGCTTAGTCGTTTGGCTTTCACGGCTTTGGCGAGTCGAAGTCCGGCGATGAGGGATTCGTACTCGGCTTCGTTGTTCGAGGCAGCGAAATCGAATGCGAAGGATTTTTGGATGAGTTCGCCGGTGGGCGACTGAAGTTGAACGCCGGCTCCAGACCCTTTGATGGTGGAAGAACCGTCAACGTGCAGGATCCATGTTCCGTTCGGGAGGACTAGATCTTGCTCAAGTTCGGGCGGGAGTTCGACTAGGAAATCGGCTAATACTTGGGCTTTGGCAGCGAGGCGATTTTGATAAAGGATGTCGTACTGACTGAGCTCAATGGCCCATTTAGACAAGCGACCGGAGCGGTCGGTGTTCTGCATGATGGTGCGTAACGGTTGGTTGGTTAGTATGACAATCGAATGTGACTGAAAATAGGGTCGAAGTTTCCGTGAAGACACGACGACCGCAAGAGCCATCTTCTCTAAAGTGGGATAACGAGTTTCTGGGTCGGTCATGCGTTTGCTAGTGTAGAAGATGGGTCGCTGTTCGCCGCGATCATCGCGGACAAGGACGCTGCTGACGGCTGTCGACGAAACGGCAATGTAAAGTGATAGCGTATCACCGTTCTCAGGCTTAGACAGGATGGGGGGGAGATGTCAAGTATTCTTTGAGCTGTGTGAACGCTGCCTCGCATTTTTCGTCCCAAGCGAATTTTTTGTTACCGCGCAACAGCTCGTAGAACGGAAGGCATTTGTCGGTTGATCGAGATATTAATCGGTTCAATGCCGTTATCCTGCCGGTTAGTCACTGGACTTCCTTGCTATTTTTCGGAATGGGTAAGTCGAGTATGGCAGAAATTTGTTTTGGGTTGGCTTCGATTCCCCTTTGTGTTACGATGTAACCGAGGAATTCGCCCGACGTGACGCCAAAGGTGCATTTGGCCGGATTCAATTTCATATCGTATTCATTTAGCGTTTGGAAACAGCTCTGTAGATGTCCCAAATGGTCTGTCGCGTGGAGTGACTTGACTAACATGTCGTCGATGTACACTTCCATCGAAGTTCCTAGCTTTCGGCGAACATCCTGTTCACAAGTCTTTGGTAGGTCGCACCAGCGTTCTTCAGGCCGAAAGGCATCACTCTGTAACAGTATGTTCCTCTGTCGGTGATGAACGCGGTTTTCTCGCTGTCATCTGGGTGCATCGATATATGATTGTAACCAGAAAAGGCATCCATGAAAGTGAGGAGCTCGTTACCGGCGGTTGACTCGGTCAATCTGTCGATATGGGGGAGGGGATAGCTATCTTTAGGGCATGCTTTGTTGAGATCGGTGAAGTCTACGCAGACGCGCCATTTGCCGTTCTTTTTCTTGACCACGACGGGGTTAACAAGCCATTCTGGGTATCGTACTTCAGCTATCGAACCGGCTGCGAGTAAACGTTCTACTTCGTCGTTCACTGCCTTTGATCTCTCGGGGCCGAGCTTACGTCGTTTTTGTCGAACGGGTTTAAAGGTAGGGTCGACATTTAGCTCGTGTAATCGCCGGATCGATGCCCTGCATATCTGTCGTTTTCCAAGCAAAAGTGGAGGAATTTTGTTTGAGGAAGTCGACGATCTGAGTGCGCAGTTCATCGGAGAGGCAACCGCCAATCCGGATAACTTTGCTCGGGTCGGCGACATCGAGGACGACTTCTATAGTATTCTCCTGCGAGGGACACGACTTGTTGGACTGAGCCCAGAGGCTGGTTTTCTGAGAGATCGAGTTGATGTGAGGAAGTGATCGCTGTAGTTTGACCGTGGCGATTAAGAGGTCCCGCGCGACTTGTTGATTACCCCGTAATGTATGTATCGTTCCATCCGGTCCTGGGAATTTGACACACTGGTGGTATGTCGACGGAACCGCTTGCATCGAATGTATCCACGGGGTTCCAAGGATTACATTGTAAGGGGCATCCGCGCTTATCACCGAGAATTTGACCGTGCGAACAACACCGCAGGCGTATACCGGCAGCCGAATTGTTCCAACCGTCAATTCGGAGGATCCATTAAAGCCGGTGAGGGAACGAGAAGAGGGTTTCATGTTGCTTAAGTCGATTCCCATTTTGTCGAGGGTGTTGTGGAAAATAAGGTCAACGGAACTACCAGTGTCAATCAACACCTTGGCGACATCGCACGTGGCGATCCCGAGTTCCACGAGGAGTGGGTCGTTGTGAGGCGCATGGATGCCGATGGTGTCGGCTGCCGAGAAAGTGATCGAAGGATCATTCTCGGGTCGTGCTGGCCATTTCTGGGAAGTTATCGCTTGGCGGCGATAGTTTTTGATTGACCGTACAGAGTCTCCGCATGGAGGCGAGCCACCCATGATCACGTTGAGCTGCTGCTGGCCTTTACTTTGTTTCGCTTGTAGGGGAGTCCTTACGTCACTAGTTGTGGGGGTTGAAACCTGTTCTGACCGATGTTTGTTTCGCGTAAGCTTGTCACGCAGGTCACCTTGGAGTCTTTGATTGAGGCTCCAGCGGAGGTCATCCTTATTGGAGTTTAACTTATCACGTAGATCTGCAGAAGGTGGTTGTTTATCCGGGAGATCTTTGTCGGTAGTCGATTTTTGTCGTAATTGTAGGCGGAGATCAGTGCGTTGGTAGCATTTTGCCGGCTGGCGTGTCAGTCGTGCGCGTAGGTCGGTTTCGTCGGGCAACATCTCATCTTCGGAAGGAATTTCTTGAATGGGCTAGAATGACGTCAACGCGCCTACGATGTCTTGGCTGCTCGTCATCGGCTGACGTGTCGGCTTTTTCCCGTTCGGTTGATGGGATTGCCTTTCCTTTCTCGCGAGGATCCTCGAGTGGATGTTTGCTTTGAGGTCGTTGACTCTTTTCTCCTTGGTTTTACTCCAGCTTTTGCTGTTCTTGGGCCGCTGCTTTGGCGGTTCGACCTTCGCATTGCCGGTGTTGAAGGATGCGAGCAGTGCTTCGTGAAGCTGCTTGCATTCCTTTGTGTCATGACCTCTGACCTTATGGTATTCGCAATATTTGGTTAGGTCAACCTGACTGGAAGACGTGGACGGGATTTGATTTTTGTCGTCGGGCTCTCTCTCCCAATGGTTCCATCCCTTTTTCCCGGATGAGGACAGCGGAGGAGGAGGGGTTGTTGTCGTCGGTGACGTATACGAAGCCCT